>AP028426.1:2001912-2127146 GCA_036509395.1 Antheraea yamamai
TAAAAAATCCTAAAATTCGACCGCAGTGCCACCTACCGAGTCCAACTGGATCCATTGGAACACGCACTCAAAATTTCATCAAAATCAGTCCAGCCGTTTAAAAAATTATATATAAAGACTAGCTGACCCAGCCACGCGTTGCTGTGGCTCACTTATTATATCATTGTATATTGATAAGAATTCATAATTGTTGTTGTTAATATAACCAATACACGACACTTAACGATTTATTTTTTCAATATAAAAAAAACTACCTTTTGTGACTTAAATATAAAAGTTAGACATACGCTGTCGCTGACTGTTTTGTAGTCATTATCAATCTTTACAACTTTTCTCTAGAACTCAATCATATATCTCTCATCGTTAAGGCAGCGTTCGTAAGAAACGTTTTTGTTCGACTGATTTTTTTCCAATTTACTAAACCAACCACTAAGCTACCACAAAAAAGTCTTTTCATTTTTTGAGTTAATATATATAGCCTATACGACACTCACAAATAACGTGGCTTTCTATTGGTAACAGAATTTTCAAAATCGGTTTAGTAGATCTAGAGATTACCCCCTACAACGTCACAAACTTTACCTCTTTATAATATTAGTATAGATTATCTGTTAAAACTTTGTTAGCGTTTATGATGGTTAACTTCGTAACAGAATCAATTAATTAGATTGTTAAATTATGAAAAAAAAATTCGTTATAATTATTATTTGTCAACCGCATATATATAGTATATCAAATACGTATGTAAGTAGTGCTCCATTCAATTTCAAGCAAGCGTCAAAACGACAAAAGATACGCGAGAAATTTAACTTCTTTGTCATTTTAGTAACCAATCTTCTTTATTTAAGATTGTTACAGCCATTTTCATGTGAATAATATTATTACAAAGTGTTTCGCGATGACTTCAACGTTTCAACAAGATAGTTCCCTCTTATTAGAACTTTCTAGAAAGTTTTTATGATATTTCAGAATTAATGTTCCGTGATATTATTTATAATCTACTTGTAAACAATAGCGAACTATGATGCCAATAATATTACAAAATATAGGGTCATGGAACCCAAGATTATGAGCAAAAAATAAAAGGTCCATCATGATATACTAAGATTCCGCCTAAAACTTGACAGCGCGGAGTGTTACACAGATTAAAAATCAATAAAAATAGAATTAGATATTAAATATCCTTTTTACACTTTAATATATTTACAGTGCTTAGTAGGTGTTAATAATAGGTCAAATTATAGAAAACAGGTAAGCAATATCGTATTGTATAATCAACCTACTGTTTGTCAATTATAGTAATTGTTCTCTATCCAAACAAATATATTTTCAAAGCAATTTGTACCGTGCCCTTGCTTTGTAAAAATTATTAAGTTTTAAGGGAACTCTGTATTTTATTACGTTATTTTTTGCTCGAGTGCTTAACCTTCATAACCTTAGAGAGTTTTTGGTGGCATCCTAGAATGGCATGTAGTGAACTTTATATTTTATTCATTATCTTGTGTTATTTAGTTCTACATGTTGTAATGTTTGTGGCGTTTTATATATTAATGCACAAGTGAAGTGGATGGAAAATAAAATACCCTGGAGCATGGGTTCTGACTTGCCACGAAAACTCTGTAATATGTTCTAACAAGAGGACCACCATCTTGACATTGAATTTATCGCAAGAAACTTATAATATCCAGTAGCTACTCGACAATGGCAGTAATAATCTACTAGAAGGTTGCAAAAATAAAACTAAAAAAAAACCTTTTTAGAAATTTAATTGACCTTTATTAAATGTTATCATTCTTGCCCAGTGGTTATGGGAAATCGTGATGATCTCTGGCATAAATAATACTCCTGAAAAGTTTTATACCTACCAATAAAGGTTCAACCGTTTCAGAGATTACAGATTAAATTTATATTATTTATAACCATAAACTAAATAGCCATAATCTTAAACTAACACTGAAGTCTTTGAATTTACGAATAACTCCTTTTTTAGATGTTTTGTTTCGTTTCCAGGTTTGACTATGATAAATAATCATTATTCAATTATTTGTTTCCATTTGAATTCTTTAAAACACTTTTGTTTTATTATAATTTATTCCTAAAACATACAATAATCTAACAAAAGAAAGAAACGATCTCTCTAGAAAGGAATAAATGTATCCGGATTATAAGTTGTCATTGAAAAAGCCAATTTATAATATGTACACACAGCAAATAATATTATGTCCTTACTTTTACTTGCTCGTTAACTCATTGTAATCTAAAAAAAAACACAACGTTTCCCGTATAAATACGACAAAAAATGTGCAACAAACCTTAGTCGCGATAAATCAATCCACGGACACAATAATCAATTCCGAAAACTAAAAATAATAGTTGAAAAAATTAAAAACACTATTTGAAAAGGTAATGAGACACTCGCGATAGAACGGTGTAGCAACAGCCACCGACGCGAACGTCCACGTCGGTCGAACGACGGCAGACTACTGGCCTAGCGAGTGGCCTGTGGCGGGCGAGTGGAATGGATTGGAACAGTTCGACGCAACACCGAATCACTTGGCCGCGCAACCCGACAACAATTTGTTTGCAACTCATTAATTAAAAACAGTAACTTTGCCCTTTGACTATGATATATTTAAATATCATGTTTGCCCTTCAAATATGATATAATTAACCCCTCAGCTGATTTTGAGCTCAAAATGACGGAGCATGTTTTAATATATTTTTGAAGTGAAAACTTCTTTAGAGGTGTTGAGCAGTATTTTTGGCCGGAGATAAATTTATAATGTCGCGTCACGACATGCTACGAAAGCAAAACCGTTCGTATTGCGCTTGCGCGGCTTGTGTCAAACTAGCGACGCGTAGTATAGGGGCCTGTGTACATCATTACATAGTATAAAACAAAGTTCCCTACCGCGTCTGTCTGTCGGTCTGTTCGCGATAAACTCAAAAACTACCGAACGGATTTTCATGCGGTTTTCACCGGTGGATAGAGTGATTGATGAGGAACGTTTTAGTATATAATTTATCAAGGATTTTTTCATAATCAGGGCGGGACAACGTCTGCCGGACCCGCTAATGTAGTGATATTTTGATCATACGTTTTGATTGATTAATGGACTTTATAAAAATGAACATAATTATTACCCCGAGTGCCAATAGATATGAAAACCACACTAATGCTAATAATTTTAAGTAAACAAATTCTGAAATTTTAATATTGTCATTCACACTATATTTAATTTAAAATTTCAAAGAGGACATAGTTATTTCTATTTTATTGTTATGAGTATTCACTTCTGTCGGCAGTCCTCATGCCTTTTTTTAATTTAACGACATTCTAAATTATAATTTACATGGTTTAGTAAAAAAACTTCGCAAAAATGAAAAAAATAGTCTAAAAATACATTTTAGATAAGAATTATAGTTTTACAATATATAATTTGCTATTTTACAAAACTTTGTAATAAATCAGGTTTTTTTAAGCTTATGTTGCGAACAGTCTGTTGACTTGTGTCTCATAACATTCCGGGATTAGATGTTATATTTGTCTATTATATAAAGTATTCGAGGCATGGGTTATAAATTCAGGCGATTTAGGTCATTTCTGAGCTTAGCGCGTTTTAATTTCAAGTAAACACATCGTCATTTATCATCAGGTGAGAATACAGTCAGAGTAAAAAGAGAGAGATCTCTGAGAAGGATATTGACTATAATCGTAACTAGGAGTGCTATCTTTTACTTTAAGGAAAAAAATAAATCAAAATAAAATGGCTTTGTCATAGGATGTTATTGGAGATAGGAGAGAAAGTCGTTTTTATCATAAATGACTTTCAACTTTTTTAGTGTCCTAATGAGGGAAATCAAACTAAGCACAATAAATTATTTTTATGTATTTTATTTGTTCACATAAAACATAGAATATAATTGGCGAGAATAACGTTGAAAACTTAATTATAAAGTACTGGTTGAACCACTAAACGTAGCACGGAATGTAAATTTAGAACCGATACAAAATATCTGTATTAAAATATAGTTGCTACTTTCTTAAAGCGTGACTTAACGACGTTGAATATTTATAATGTTACTAGCGGGCCCGGCAGACGCTGTCCCGCCCTGACTATAAATAAAATCTTGACAAATTATATACTAAAACCTTCCACGTGAATCACTGTATCCACTGGTGAAAACCGCATGAAAATCCGTTCAGTAGTTTTTGAGTTTATCGCGAACAGACAGACAGACAGTCGCGGTGGGGGACTTTGTTTTATACTATGTAATGATGATTAATACAAATCAATGAAAACCAAAATTGATACTGGCAAATGTCTCTCCGGCGCGATTTGGACAAGAAAAAAACCTCTGGAACCATTGAAGCTTTTGATTTTCCGATCACAATGGTCGAATATACTTGAACTTTAAAAATTGAATCTAAACGATTGTAAATTCTAAGGAATATCACCTTTTGAAGTAAAATTTCTTATGGCACGGTAGGGAAAAAATTGCGTTACGCGTTAAACGTAAAATAGGTATGTATTTGTGTGTATATGTAAGTATGTATAAGCGTCTCTCTGGGTCTAGTAATATACCAAAATGAGTAAATTTATACTTAAATACTTATAGTATGGGACTTCGTATAGTATATATTTTATGAGCATTCTTAATAGATAAAAGCCAAAGAAGTTTCACTTCCTCCACGTGTATAAACTGATACACGCACTGTTTTTATTATTATTTAGAAACTAACGCAAAATATTTGACATTTCCTTCCCGTAGAAGTTAGCTAAAAGTACAGATTAGCATGTCTTATTGTTTAAAATCATGTCATATACTGATAATACAAATGGTCCCTGTCGCAAATTCTGTTTGATAGTATCTACTAGCTGTAGGCAAAATGTTTTTATTCTACGTAGTTCTTTGAGCTCACCAAAGTACACCAACTTATAGACTACAAAGCGTTTACTAGTACAAATAAAGGCAAACTTCTTTTTCGAACTGACTACACACTGTTTGCCTGAAATGACTTTTATATCTTCAGCGGGCTCTGCGTCGAGCGCGGAAGACAGTTAACCAAAATGAAAGGGAACTTAATTAATTACATCTCTATGTATAAAATTACGCTATGTGTATCTTCAGTATAAAAATAAATACGTACTACGATATTTGCGTGTATTATTAGCCACCTTGAAAAACACTACACGGGTGATACAGCGCCCTACGTGATGGCCATTTCCGTCCAACCTTTACGAATACAATCGTGTGATAACTTTGTGCGCGTCTCAGACCATTTGGAGAGGCGTCAATAACTTTATTTATTGCTCCTGACCTTACACTGAGGCCGGAATGGTGTTAATTGTTATTGCTGAACATAAACAAGGACGTTGTCAGCGCAATACTATACAGATATTTGCTATCGGCACTCTAAATTATGCATTTCCAAATGAAACCTACTCTAACGTTTGGATTACGTACATTATTACAATATATAACATAAACCAGATCGATTTTCTTGCCAGTTCGTCTCGATGACTGGGTTCTTTTCCGAAACGGTGGTAGCCTTGACGTTCATAAGCGCCTTCTCAGGGCCTAAATTGAACAAAACTTTTTTATTTTGATTTTGATTAGTATTTTAAAATCTTTAAGGAATCCAAATTATCAAAATAATTACGTAATTATTTATAAGAAATTCCATATACATAAGTCACTTTACATAAATATTGCTGTGATCACATCTCTACACGCGTTTGTTACGAGTTCAAAGTCAAAATATAAAGTTAAATTGCATGCATCAGTATGTACACGCGAGGGAAGTGAAACTTCTATGGCTTATGTATTAAATTATATAATAAAGTTTTATTTTTAATTAGTTTTGTACGTATGTAACACATTTATTATTATGTATATTATTATTATATATATGTTTTAAACTGTACTTAAAAACATAGGTCTGATTGAGTAAAGCTTATGGGTTTTATCAGTACATACTTTTGTTATCAAAGGCTTGTGGTAACTATAATAAGAAATATCAATTTTACGCTCAATCTTCTTCTATATATCTATACATATAATAAGAATGTAAATAATAGGTCTTTACCTATGAAATTGCCGTTCTGCAGTACTGGCCATTTCAAATCAAAATAATTTTTGTTTGGCTAAGAATTCTAATTTCAAATTAATTTTATTTTAAAAACATGGAATTCTTTTTCCAAAATGTAGTCATTTGTTTATTGATTAGTGTTACATTTTCATCGCATTTCAATCTTTTTTGTCATCATGGATACGTTAAAAATTCGAGTAATTATGGAATATGAGTACCGTCGTGGCAGCAACGCGGCACAAGCGGCACGCAACATCAACGACGTTTACGGAGCTAACACTACAAAACAACGCACCACCTGTTATTGGTTTGCTAGCTTCCGTTCTGGGAATTTCAACCTGAAAAATGAACCTCGCGGTCGTCCGAAGACTTTGGTCGACAATGACGAATTAAAGGCGATTGTGGAAGCTGATGATACACAATCTACGGCTGAATTAGCAGCAGCTTTCGACGTTAGCGTCAAAACAATATTGGTCCATTTGCGTCAAATTGGCAAGGTAAAAAAGCTTGACAAATGGGTGCCCCACGAACTCAGTGATCGCCAGCGCGTAGTACGCGTCGAGACGTGCCTTGCACTGCTCAACAGACACATAAATGAAGGAATTTTGAACCGCATTGTTACCTGCGATGAAAAATGGATTTTGTTTGATAACCGCAAGCGCTCAGCAAGTTGGTTGGATCGTGGTTCAGCACCTAAACAATGCCCTAAACGAAAACTTACCTCTAGAAAAGTGATGGTCACTGTTTGGTGGTCTAGCGCCGGTGTGATTTATCACAGCTACTTACCAAACGGGGTGAGCATTACTGCAGATGTGTACTGTGAAGAACTGAACACAATGATGGAGAAGCTGGTACATCTCCAACCAGCATTGGTCAATCGCTCGTCTCCGCTGCTCCTGCACGACAACGCGCGACCTCATACTGCACGGCAGACGGTCTCCAAGTTGCAAGAACTGGGGTCGGAAGTTTTCCGTCGTCCGCCCTACTCACCAGACCTTGCGCGTACAGACTACCACTTTTCCCAGAATTTGGATAACTCCTTGGCGGGAAAAAAATTCAATACCCGAGAGGCAGTACAAAATACCTTTGAAGAATTTGTTGCCTCCCGTCCAGCTGATTTCTTTAAGAAGGGCATCAATAAAATGCCACTGCGTTGGCAAGATGTATTGGTTGCATGGGTGATTACTTCGATTAATACAAATAAAAAATACATGAAAAAAATTCGTTTAAATTTTTTCATACAAAACGGCAATTTCATAGGTAAAGACCTAATATAACGTGTGTATACTTTTTAGATTATTGTGAAAAAAATTGTTGCAAGTATCTTGGAATAAGTAATAAAATACATTTCAATCATTTTTAGAAATGTCTGTTGTCGTTTTGTATAAACACGCATCATAGCTATAGTACTGCGGTCACGATAAAACCTCACCAAGAAAATCATAAAGCATATGCTCGAGTAACATTTAGTCTTGGTTTCATTAAAGTCGATTCACTCTATCAAAAGTTATTGTAATTTTAATGCCGAAGCGACTTAAGTACGAGGAAAAAATAGATAAGTAAATGGACTCAATACATGCAGATGACTTTATAAGTCACTACTTTTTACCTTAGGTTCCACGCGGACGGAGTCGCTGGCATAGCTAGTTTCTTCTAAAAATCTTGATAAAACTGCATAAATCGTTGTACTTTATATTGTCGTTGATATCATCCTGTTATTTTGCAGAGATACGTTCCAATTGTATTTTAAAAATGGTTTTATAAAATCTGTACATAAAATTGTTTCCTTAAGTACAAACAATTTTTATTCGTATAAGATAAATTACCTAAATATATTATCACGGTGGAAGCCGCGAGCAATAGTTGGTTTATTAATATACTAGTTATCTTCCCTAACTTCGCACAAGTGTTATGTGGAGCCATAATTAATCAAACGATTTAGATAAATTCTTTAGCGTTTTGACATTTTAATTTCATCAAAGTACTGGAAGCGACCTAAGTATGTTCACAGAAAGAAGTTTAGTTTTGTTGCGCAATAATATATATTTCAAGACATCCTCTAAGGCATTAATTGATACAATGAACAGTAGTTTTGATACCATTAATTTGATATGATTAAAGGCCCAACGTAACTAACATATTTAATTGTATAAGGGTTAATACCATATTGGTTAAGATATCGTTATATTAGCTGACGCGGCCACGAGTTGCTGTTGCACAGTTATGCAAAAATAAATTGAAAATCAAAACGTGACGCCATCTATGAAATATCTATAACAGTCGTCCTAGAGTTGTCTGTCAACAAACTAATTTGAATCGCCATCTGGTGAAGACCGATGAAACATGTAATTAATAACAATAAACAACATTGACAATGAATTAATTTGTGATTAAAAAATACTGAGGTCATCGACCGAAATATAAATCTCTCAAGTTGGAACAAATTATACATAAATACCAACTTTCATGAATATCGGTTGAGTAGTTACGGAGTTCATCGTGGACAAACATCATTACACTGGATTTTTATATATTTAAGATGATATTATCTAATAATAACGTGTTAAAGATAAAAAAAAAGATTACTGTAGCTTAAGAGATAAGCATATAACATCATGTTCTTCGGTAGTCAATTCTAAGATGTTTATACAATTCTGCAGTACATTATTTTGATATAGCTCTCAAACTTTAGCCAACATTACCAATATAAGCGCCCGGAAAATCCTTCTTGCAATTTGCGAATACATCACGTTTTCTCTACTTTATATAAGTATAATATACATAGCTACATATTATAAAGCATAAGTCCTCTGCCACGTCTGTTTGTCTGTTCGCAATAAAATCAAAAACTACCGAACGGATTTTCATGCGGTTTTCACCAGTAGATAAAGTGATTCATAAGGAAGGTTTAGGTATATAATTTAAGTTTTTTTTATTAACAGAGCGGGAGAACGTCCTCCGGGCCCACTGGTATATTATAAGCAATAGTAGAAGCCGTATTAAAGTTCATTGCGTAGTTTAGAAAAATAAGGGGACAAAATTAAAAATACTTTTTCAATTTAGGCCTCGAGAAGGCGCTCATGAATGTTAAAACTACCACCGGTTCGTTAAACAACTCAGTCATCGAGAAGAACCGGTAGATCTATTGTCGATCTGTTCATCTTTTCATCATACATAATATATTTTGCTAACACCCAAATTACAAACCTAGATAGTTACATTCGTTTTTCGCGGATGCACAGAGAGGGGAATTTCCATTTACATACGTCAACATCGTTCACATATTTAAGCAAACAGAGAGACACAAAAAGTGTTTCGTTTATATCTATACATATGTATAAAATTAAGTCTGTTTATTAACATCATATATAACTCAAAATGGATGGACCGATCTTTAAAATTTTTGTTTTGTTGGATTTGTCTCTACTCTTCTCTGAATAGCAACATAACTACAAAAATATTAGAAAAATTTGCGAAAAAAATTATTATATGATATTCGTTTTTATACAGTTTATTAATTATTCAAACACATGAGCTCAATACAAAATATAAATATATAGTAGATGTACAAGTGCTATACTAGTCGTCGCTAGTATAACGTAAGCCGCGCAAGCGCAATGCGGTCGTTCACACTTAATAGCATGTCATGAAGCGAAATCATAACTTTATGTTCTGCCAAAAATACCGCTCAACGCAAAGAAGTTTTCACTTTTAAAAAATATCATTAAATAGATAAGATATTAGCAGAGATTGAATGTACACATCCTAATGGATTAACTGTTAGATAAAACTCTATCAGGATTGAACTAAATGTTTTGCTACACCATAAACTCCGACTATTTGTACACTAAGGACGTATCAAAGAACACGTTACAGTTGACCCATCTTGCAATCCACAATCTTACTTCATCTGACAAACGAACAAATGTTTCCGAAAACGTTAAACCAACAGATGTCACAGAACCAATTAGGTAACTTTGTTACCTCATTAGGTAACAAATTATGTCGACCGTCGTTGTATATATTTTCGCATCTACATGGCGTTTTTATTACAATCGTAATTCGCGTAACACATAATTGGAATGTCAAAAAAGTTTTATAATTATTTGCGAAGTACAGTCACGGTCGTACACTATTTTTCTTTAAATCCCATATAGTTTTATTTAATACTAACTGTTCCCGCGACTTCGTCCACGTGGAACCTTATGTAAAAAACAGTGATTAATAAAATCATCTGAATTTATCAAGTCAATTAGAGTCAAACTGAGAGCCGGATAACCCAGTTCCCCTCCCCCTCCACCAAACACAGGGTGGTAACGCACTTGCGACTTTTCTGGTGTTGCAAGTGTCTATGGACGGTGGTGATCACTTAACATCAGATGACCCACATGTTCGTTTGCCTACTATGATATTAGGTCTTTATCTATGAAATTGCCGTTTTGTATGAAAAAAATTAAACGAATTTTTTTCATGTATTTTTTATTTGTATTAATCGAAGTAATCACCCATGCAATCAATGCATCTTTGCCAACGCAGTGGCAGTTTATTGGTGCCCTTCTTAAAGAAATCAGCTGGACGGGAGGCAACAAATTCTTCAAAAGCATTTTGTACTGCCTCTCGGCTATTGAATTTTTTTCCCGCCAAGGAGTTATCCAAATTCTGGAAAAAGTAGTAGTCTGTACGCGCAAGGTCTGGTGAGTAGGGCGGATGACGGAAAACTTCCAACTCCAGTTCTTGCAACTTGGAGACCGTCTGCTGTGCAGTATAAGGTCGCGCGTTGTCGTGCAGGAGCAGCGGAGACGAGCGATTGACCAATGTTGGTTGGAGATGTGCCAGCTTCTCCATCATTGTGTTCAGTTCTTCACAGTACACATCTGCACTAATGCTCACCCCGTTTGGTAAGAAGCTGTGATGAATCACACCGGCGCTAGACCACCAAACAGTGACCATCACTTTTCTAGGGGTAAAAGTTTTCATTTAGGGCATTGTTTAGATGCTGAACCAGGATCCAACCAACTTGCTGGGCGCTTGCGGTTATCAAACAGAATCCATTTTTCATCGCAGGTAACAATGCGGTTCAAAATTCCTTCATTTGTGTGTCTGTTGAGCAGAGCAAGGCACGTCTCGACGCGTACTTCGCGCTGGCGATCATTGAGTTCGTGGGGCACCCATTTGTCAAGCTTTTTTACCTTGCCAATTTGACGCAAATGGACCAATATTTTTTTGACGCTAACGTCGAAAGCTGCTGTTAATTCAGCCGTAGATTGTGTATCATCAGCTTCCACAATCGCCTTTAATTCGTCATTTTCGACCAAAGTCTTCGGACGACCGCGAGGTTCATTTTTCAGATCGAAATTCCCAGAACGGAAGCGAGCTAACCAATAAGAGGTGGTGCGTTGGTTTGTAGTGTTAGCTCCGTAAACGTCGTTGATGTTGCGTGCCGCTTGTGCCGCGTTGCTGCCACGACGGTACTCATATTCCATAATTACTTGAATTTTTAACGTATCCATGATGAAAAAAAAGATTGAAATGCGATGAAAATGTAACACTAATCAATAAACAAATGACTACTTTTGGAAAAAGAATTCCATGTTTTCAAAATAAAATTAATTTGAAATTAGAATTCTTAGCCAAACAAAAATTATTTTGATTTGAAATGGCCAGTACTGCAGAACGGCAATTTCATAGGTAAAGGCCTATTATGAAAAAAAACAATTTACGTATCTACTTTTCTCACGGACTTAGTCGCGTCGTCTTTAAAAATACAATAACTTTTGATAGGCCGAGCCGATTTTAATGAAATAAATACTAAACGTTACTTGAACATATACTTTATGATTAGTGCTGAAGAGATTTTATCGTGCACGCAGTATCTTAGCAGTGATGCGTGTCCAAACAAACCGACAACCAGACAGACAGACATTTCTAAAAATGATTGAAATATATTTTATTACTTATTCTTAGACACCTGAAAAAAAATTGTTTATCACAAAAATCTAAAAAGTATAGAAACGTTAGATTTACATTTTTATTATACCTATGTACAGAAGTTTTTTTTTTCTATTCTCGTTAAATTTTTTATTAAGCGTACTAATGTCTAGTTTGGATAATTTTGTATAAAATGTAGTCTCTTGTTTTGGTTAAAACCCCGTAGTTTTAGGAATTTTCTGAAGGATCTAAGTCTGTCATGTAGTGGATTTTATATTTAATTCATAATCTTGTGTTATTCGTCTCTATATTTTGTAATATTGGTGATAGGGCTTTGAAGTTCTAATCGGCAACCTTTTTGTGTGACGTAAAGTGGTGGAGGTAAACGAAGTTAAGCAAGATCTGGCGCGCTGAGTATCTGGATAGATTACCCCCTGGAAACACCGCGTGACGTTGGCTTCTTATTGTATTTTTTAAATTGAAATGTTTCCCTGTAATACAAAAATATTACTTCTACCGTGTCTTGACGACACACCCTTTTTTATTTATTTATTTATTGATGATGCAGTAGATTTTCTGGGATCAAAAATATTTTCTTAGTTGTTAGCTCGCTGATTGCTAACAGTATATATTAACCATCACTGTACAAACTAACACTGCTTTCCACTTGTTATATAATATGTACGAGCTAGAATTCCACCCGCGTTGCACTATAGGCCGAAATCGACGCGTGCCCTAACACATATTTATATGCGAGACGCGACGCTAACGTAAGCGAATGTGCTTGTAAATCCATTCTTATATTTTATTACATTCTTTGGAAATAATTTCTTCCTGTTAAAGGTTTTTACAATTATATTTGACTGTTATAGGCTCTATATAGATTAGCATGTCATAGTAACAGGCAACGTAAGTTTGGCAAATTATATATAGTAGTTGTAATTCAAAGGTCCAGATTCGACTGCGATCCTCCCTATGATATAACGGCAGCGAATGATCAGTACCAGCTTGTCTCTTCAAACCGACCGTGTGCACACCCACGCCCGCGTAATCAAGGATCACGCCGCCGCGGTCTGGGGTTAAATATTACGAATAGACACTTATAAATAAAGGCTGACTCGTTGATGGTAATGAAAAAATTGTTAAAAAAATATACATTGCTTATAACATTGAAGCTCAGAAATACCTACTAAGAAATGTAAAATTAAAAAAATATGTTGACAAAAAGAAAAGAAAAAGTAAGGAACTCTTTTATCTTTGCCTATCTAAATATAAATTAATAAGTATGTAGTCTATAATTTGATTTTTTGGCGGGATCTTAGAATGCCATGTAGTGGTCTTTATATTTTATCCATAATCTTGTGTTATTTGGCTCTATATTGTATATATAGTGTAATGTTGGTGGTGCTTTACGTAATATAGTTTGGTTATTGTGCACAAGTGAAGTGGATCGGAAATAATACCACGGAGCATGGATTCTGACTTGCCACAAAAACTCCCAGGAAAGTTCTAACAAGACGGCCACCATCTTGTTAGTTCATTCAAATTATATCAAGAAACTTGCAATATTGTTACTCACTTGACAATGGCAGTAATAGTCTACTAGAAGACTGGTTGCCAAAAAAAAAAAAAAAAAAAGTCTGTAGTCTATAATTTGCTTTTCAAATGTTGTATTAACAATATATTATAAAGGACTCTGACCAATGGAGTGTATTTGTATTTAACACACAAAGACAAAATGTTCACAAAGTTGAGTTATATTACTGGCGCAATCAAGTCGACAATTAATTGTAACAGACTGATGATAATTAAGGGTAATGAAATATTCACTACAACGCATACACAATTTTACCCTCGGTCTTATAACTATTGTTCTGAAGGCTGTTTAATCTAATTCCTTCCTCTCCATTTCACAACAGCTTTAGTCGGCGTGAATGAAAGAGTTCGATATATCTTGTCTTTCCCACGCTGTTAATCTGTGAGACCATTTTCCGGCTACTATACTTTCTCTTTCTCCTAACATGGGGTCTTTTGAGCATCAAGTTAAGAGTTAATATTATAGTGGACGTTACTTTGCACTTCCGCCTGGGATTGATTGGACGCTACCACGTCTCACTGCAACAAAAAACGGCGATTTAACAAAAGTAACGGCAATGTAATGTCTCATTACTATTTTACACCTAAAATCGAAAAACCTCGAAAAAGTCGTCTATTTGCCGGTAAAAGTCTCGTCAAAATGGATTCAGTTCGTTCCAAATTTAGTCCGGATAAACGACAGACACTTCCATTTTATCTACATCTATGGATTAATGTAACCACATAGTTTAGGACGATACATATCATGTTCATATAACCAGAGACACGATAGAGTGCGTTCGGATATTAAAGTTGACACCCAAATAAGTGTGAGGCTGTATTCAATTTAGGGATAAAATTAGCTGTAAGAACGTATCCACCGCTGTATCAACTCCCAAAAGTACAGGAGACCTAACTTGTGAAGCAAAACTTCAATATTACCGACAAACTTCACTTCATATTCATAGAAGGCTCGTAATCTAAGTATATAAAGATCCATTGTCATGATTTTTGTCCATGATGAACTCCGAAATTACTCAACTGATGGCTTTAAGAAGGCGCTTATGAACGTCAAAGCTACCACCGGTTCGGAAAATAACCCAGTCATCGAGAAGAATCGGCAAGAAACTCGATCTGGCTTCAACATTCGTTTTTGGGGGATACACAGAGACGGGAGTCATTTCATTAAAATTCACCCTATAATAGACCTTATACATTAAAACCCGCTTGACATGGTGCGTCAACTCACTATCCGGCAAATCGGTAATATGCTTTGGGACTTTGCTATAAAACCTAAAACTATTATCTAAAAAACTGATATTTGTCTTAGTTATCCTGAAACACGGAATGACTAATTTGTTACTGTTTGTATTTAAATTTAGTTGGTGTTTTACTCAATGCAACTTATCTAAGTTTTTGCGGACATACATTAAATTATCAAGGATATATTGGGAAGACAGATTGACGATTTAATTCTCCTCGGATTTGGGCTTCTCTGTTATTTTTTAGTCTTTTTAAATATAATGTTGCCACTTACGCTACGTTACGTAAACAAACTTTTTTGTTGCCGTTACAAATTTTAATTCCTTGATCTGCCAAAAGAACTTTCACTTGTTTAAATAATTTAAATTCTATTTCAGGTAATTCAGTTTATACTAATCGGTGCCCGCGACTCCGTTCTCATAAATAGTTTGTTGCTGTACATCGTGGGAAGTACGTTTTGTCGTTTATTCGGCTGCAAATTTGAAACTTCTGGGACGATGTGAATTGTATTTTTTTCTGAGACAAAAATGTGTAACGAAAAGGAGTTTTTTTTTTTCTCTCTAACTGACTACGCTATTGACCTAGCAAGGTCTTAACAGCTTCACCGGACTACTAAGGCGAGCGCTTAAGGCACTCAGCCGATTTTTGTTTGGCTTAAGGCACTCACGAAAAAGAGATACCTATAAATCTTTATATGTAAATTTCTTCTGTACGTGTGTATGTCATTGAACTCCTCCTAAACGGCTGGACCGAATTTTGTATGCGTGTTACAGTGGATCCGAGAATAGTTTAGATTCTCAATTGGAACCGGTAGGTGACGCTGCGGTTCGCTTTTATGATTTTTTTAAATTGTCAAAGCAGGACATCGTTCATACGGTCCGCTAGTGTATATAGGCTGTGAGAGAATGAGATAGAATGCATTTCTATAGAGTTTCCCTATCCTTCGTCTTTACTTATTTTTAAATGGCTGATTTTTATATATATTGTGTATAATAAATATCATTCTAAAGCAGGAACCAGTGTCGCCAGACACCTAACCAGGGACACAACTTCTGCCAGACGCTTTAAAGCAGACAAACAAATGAGTGAACTTAACTTATTTTTAAATGTTTGATTTTTTATTATGTCATCCAGACATCTATTACAGGACAATTTTATAATATTTAGGGACAAACATACCGTCAGACATGAAAAATACTTAGCTGTTTGTATGAACGCGAGAGCTTTACATTTGTGTTTTAAAGTAAAATATTCACTGCCTTTAATTCAATAACTTTGTATCTTCATTTACTAAAATGAATCATTTAACAATTATTTATTGAAGGCCGAATGTTTATCCATTACATATATTTGAGTAGAAGTAATTTCTTTTTCAAAGAAATGAGTTGTATACAAAAAACATTTATTTTAATATCGGAACAGATATTAATTAAGTCAATATAAAAAAAAGTGTATATAGTTATCTAATAAATTTATTTGATTTTCTCCTAATCATCTTGGTCATCATCATAAGAATCAGACGAAGTTTCATCATCAATCTATCTAATAATCTAGGTTCAAGTCATCGTTATCATCATCGTTGTTATTAACATTACCAGCAGCTTCTTCTGCAAAAAAGATAAACAAATAAAAAAAAATTGTACTGGTTTTCTTGCAAAGTCCATCTATTGTTCTCTGGAGTGAAAGAGCAAGGTTGTTCTACACTCGCATTATTCCATATACTTGCAATGTAATTTGCTCTAAGAAATTGTTGGAATAACTCAGTTTTGCACTGTGGTAAGTTGCTAGCATCAAAGTTCTTTAAATTTTTTGGACTGAATTCTTCATTAACTTCAGACACAGTGTAATTATTCAAGAACAGCTGAAGCTGGCAGCATCGACTTCAATTATTTCACAAACTACTGTTCTCACAGACTGTAAAACGCATATGTAAAGCTCTCGCGTTCATACAAACAGCTAAGTATTTTTCATGTCTAACGGTATGTTTGTCCCTAAATATTGTAAAATTGTCCCGTAATAGATGTCTGGATGACATAATAAAAAATCAAACATTAAAAAATAAGTTCACTCATTTTTTTGTCTGCTTTAAACCGTCTGGCAGAAGTTGTGCCCCTGGTTAGGTGTCTGGCGACACTGGTTCCTGCTTTAGAATGATATTATACACAACATATATAAAAATCAGCCATTTAAAATAAGTAAAGTATCACCTATTTTTAGTCATTTTTGAGTCCTGATATCTATACATCGCCCCCAGTCTCGAAGTACGTGAGTACGAATGCGTTATAAATACATAATAGACCACTCAAAACATAAGGTTTCATCCATTTATAAATAAGTTAGGTCTGGCAGCTCTGGGATCTTGGTCTATGATATCGTGAACACGCGTGACACTTAACTAAAGATAAACTCATCTTTATTTCAAACTAGCGGGCCCGGCAGACGTTGTCCCACGCCCTGATTATAAAAAAAACCTGGACAAATTATATACCAAAACGTTCCTCGTGCATCACTTTATCCACTGGTGAAAGCCGCATAAAGATCCGTTCAGTAGTTTTTGAGTTTATCGCGAACAGACAGACAGACAGACGCGGTAGGGGACTTTGTTTTATACTATGTAATGACTAGATATCAATTAGATTACGTATAACTTATTGCTATGGAATTTTCCTAACTAGGTATTAAATAAAAACAATGAAGACGTTTGTATGTCCAATTATATTATGAAATAGGTCTGCTATCTCCTTATTAATTGTTAATAGAACAATTACGCTGTCATTTGTTATCAATTATATATTGAATAAACAATGCACGTTGCTCGAAAGCAACAAGTTATGTTGAACGGAAGGTTTATAAGTACTATTAATATGCCGCAAAGTCTTTAAAAATCTATTATGAATCTTCGTTAAAAAATAACCTGAGAGTTAAGAAGTACCCTAGCTATTATGTGGATCAGTAAAGGGATTTAGACTTTATAAACCAATACCACAAAGGAACTTGGACATGAGTGACGAATGTTTTTATATTAATTGTGTTTTTACATTTCAAAATGAGCTAAAGCCAATTTTAGGCGTTCCTAATATTTTACATTATTTTTCAAATTTTGTACATGTAAAATTTGTACAAATTGTAATTTAATTGTACAAAGATTATTAAAAAAAAAACTAAAAATCTCATGAACGGCTGAACGGCTAAATTTGTACTTCGTTATCGTGCATAAAAATTGGAGATATTAAAAAATAAACATGTAATATGAACGACTAAAATTGGATTTAGCTCATTTTGAAATGTAATGACACAATTTTTATTATTTTTAAAGTGAAACTTTTATTACATCGTCTCAAACTTTTTCGTCTGTGTGTTGCATGTCGCGTGATGGTCGGCCGCGGAGTAGGGATAAACTGAAAGGCGCTCGTCAGAGCAGCCAGGGCCAATATGGCGGCGCCTATAGTTCGCAGCAGCTGACCGTGTAGTATATAGACTGTTATTAGTTAAATGTCTATAGTGTGAAAAAAAGTTTCACTTTTACCGTGGTTTCATAAAACCACACAATCCTTTTCTTTTTTTAATCCTTAGGAGCTACTTTTATGATCAAGATTTCGTGGATAAGATATAACCTTCCATTAGTAAAGGGATTTCAGCTCTATAAACCAGTATTTAATTACAAATTAACTTGGATATAAGCAAAACTAAACGACTGAGGAAACAACTGAAGACGTGGAATTTGCTCAAGCTAAAAATATTCGATTTCAGCAATAGCTATCTTTATATCAAAAGGTTGTATGTTATAATATGGATATGTTGTCAGAAATTCAATATTAAATTATTTATAAAGGGGAGGTAAAATATGTATATTAAAAAGGTTGGTTGCGCATCGCTACATACGTGCCGACATTTATTAGGAACAATAAGTGTTTTGTGAGAGAAGACTCGGTGTAAAGAAACGAGAAAAACCTAGCCGGCTAGCCACGTGGAGACTGCATCACCGCGAGGTATGTGCCAGGTTTCCATCCTGCCCTTCTCTCCTTAATCGTAACTGATCGCAATAGTTGAATATCAATATAGCATCCCCGCAAATACAGTCCACTTAAATTGATCATAGATAACCCCGCTCCCGCATGCCCTCCGGTGACGTCGACATCGCATCGGAGCCACCAAAGGTAGTTTCCTTCCCATTTTAGGGTTACAAATAGGGAAATAAATAATATAGAGTTTAAAAAAAAATCAACCCTCATAAGGACTCAATGAGGATATAGGGAATAAAAGATGTAGACATATTTGTGATATAATGATGTAAGCTATAATACTACTGTCTTCAGCTAAATCATAACGTATCACATATCATAGTATAACACAGCCTACATCTCGTACAAAGTTAGTTGTTGCAGTATAAACGAATCTAACAACCAAAAATATAAGCAAATTTAATTCCGAGTCAATATTTTATAAATAAATTCATGTCTAATGTATAAAAGTTAGCACAAAAAACTTAAATTCAAGGTGCGAGTAACTTCGTTCGATAATATGTAATGATAACAAAAAAAAATCATTGCTGTATACAAGTCGAGGACGACTGGTTTTTTGTTGACCGTAGTGTAAGAATTAACTAGATAGTGAGTCAACTTAACTGTAACAAAAAATTATTATAAATTCTTCAGAATTTAAGAGTATACAATATACATTTTCACTGTGAAATCTTTTATTTAGGAAAAACTGCATTTCAACTGTTTTTAAGCAAAGTAGAAACCAAAAACAATGGTGACCTATTAATACATTTATATTTAATTTAATACGTTATAATACAAAGTTACTACGTTCTTGTATTTTTTTATAAGCTATAGAAAAACCGACAGAGACTAAAACAATGAGGGAAAATGACACTGGATCAATTTTCCAAAATAATTATTAGTGGGCCAATTGAGCTGGAGTTATTATTGAAGCGATGCAATGATTGCTTAATAATACAATTTATAAAGATCACACTGATACTTTTGTAATAATTAAGACCATTTTTTTAGAGAATATATGGAATGGTACAGCATTTTAAGCTTGTCTGTATATACTGTACAAAACGTATTAAAAAAAATATTCCATCCCATTTCTTCAGCCACTTCTTGGTCTACAATCCATTGAGATTAAGGGTAATCAGAAACCATAAAGAGTAAAAATATCTTTATAAAATATCTTTATAAAACATTTTCAACATAATCAACTCTATTTAAAAAGAAGCTTTAAACCACTATAAAACAAATAGGCTACGGCCGAACACCGGTCACGGTCAAGTTGCGATTTGGGGCACGCTGCGTTTAGTCTAATTTTAGTATTACCTAAACAAAGTGCAAGATTAAATACTTATGTAACAAGTACTTTTTTGCGCCATAATACTAAAACATTTTCAATAATAATAAAACAATAACTAAATAAGGAATGGGTATCCACTGAGGCACATATATTATACTGACAGACGCATACTTTGCTGTGCATATTAAAAAAATAGAATAGAGTCAATTAAATCCATAAAATAAGTAGCCTAAAACCATATACGAAAAAATAATCACTTTTGCTAATGAGTTCTAGTGTCATCAAGGTACGAAATAAAGTAGCAAAATTGAGCCGTCACGGAACGCCTAGCAGATGTAAAACATCGAAATTGTTTTGTATAAGTTATATGCCTAAAAGAAAAGTTTATGACAAGAATCAGCTATGGCATAATGAAAAAATAAAGCATTACAAATTTGTTCCATGAAATAATGACTGTTTATTTATTTTATTACATAAATATTAATTTTTATTAAATATAGAATACAAAAATTCAACTAGGCGCAGGAGCCGTGTGTTTGGCGGCATTTATCAAAGAGCGCTAGCTAGGTCGTCGGATCGTGCCGCGTAACAGTAGTTGAACGAGTGGCTGAAAAACAATTTGAATCTTATGTTTATACAGATAGAGTGCAAAGTTTGTGTTTTGCGTTGCCAAACCAACAATCAGGTTCACCCGTGCCTATAGATGTTTCACATCAAAAATTCCACATCGAATGGTCATAATCCTATGCCGATATAATCAGTTATTTTACGTGATTGAGACGCAAAAGAATGGAATATATTTTCATTATATGTATATAGTTTTGTGTTTATTGTAAATCAGAACTAAATTGACAAGACATCCAACCGGATTGCGCTCAATAAGCACTGTATGTAACAAGCACAATAGTGACACGCTTAGGCGTGTTGCTTTCTGATATCAAGCAGTATATCAAGCAATGAACATTTAGCAGCGATGTGTATTTAGAGTGCAGTCTCACACACCGTAACAAACTTACAAATAGTTTCACATTGATGTGAGATAATTATCAATTTTGGTTTAGAGAACCTTGTAATATAATAATAGGCCAAGGTAGATTTAAATCTGTAGTGCAGCTTAGTTAGTACCGTAGTTAACGACAGAGTTTCATGTTGAAAGTTCTGGCCAAACAGAAGGGAAGTAGAAAATTACTTAGCATTGTGTTTAATTTAATCGAAAATTCAGTTCCGTGGTGATTCGAATACGTCGATATAGCAATAGATGAAAACATTAACACTAATCCATTATTATTTTTGATCTCATAGTCATGATAAAATGTGTCCCATATTTCAACTTTCACAGCAACATCAATATAAAGTATGAATCACATTTAATAGAATACAGGATTGATTTTTTATCACATTCGTAGTTACGTCGCCTACTTGTGTCTTATATTATTTGCAAACAAAAAAATAACAACGTATTATTTGTAATCATATGTTGTTTTATTAAGGATCGAGTAGGTTTTTTTGTAGAAAGATTATATTATGTAAATAATAGTGACATCAATAAATTACTTTACGTATACGATAATAATGAAATTGATTACAGAAAAGCGTGTGGTGGGCGCCGGGGTTTGCTTGTTAAAAAAAGGTTAATGTCGGTTGGTTTGGTTTGTTTTTGGAGTATTAATTATAATTGGAATAAATGGATTTTTGTGGGGGGGTTATATATATAAAGAGGGTTTTTTCGCTTTTTATTAAAAATTTTGGTTTTTTTTGAGTTTTATATAAATTAAAAAAAAAAAATATTGCATTTGGATAATAATAAAATGAATGTATATAGAGTCTACTCATTTTTTTAACTTTTTTTGTGCTTTTTATTATAATGCCTTTGTTTTTATTTTAAACACTTTGTAAAATTTACGAGTCAGTTTACTGTTGTATAGATGATAAATACCTTACACCTTTTTAACAGCTGATTCGGTGTTTTCCAATAAAACCATGCCACCTAAAGGCGGGTTGCTGAACTAAAGAGACAAGCGTGTTTAAAAAGTTAAAGTTCTGGTTTTATCGATAGATGGAAAAACTAAAAAGTATCACCGCTGTGCCGGTCGGCGTGGGGGGTGTTAGGTTTTTTTCGTTACGGAATTTCTGGATTCGGTCCCCACGCTCAAGGCCCGCGATAGAAGCTATGCAATAGCTTAAAAACATTATAAAAAGAAAATATTAATAAACCAGTTCGGAAATTTCCGGTGGGTCTGCTCGAGAAACCAGAATGTTTTTCTGTGCGGGTGTAAAAGAAAATGTTTTTTAACGTTCATAAATGCCTTCTAATGGTGTAAATTGAATAAAATATCTTAGTGTTTGTACAGAATTTAGGTTGATCCTATAAGTGACCTTGGTATATATATAATAAAATTTTAAATTGATATTATCAAGAAATACAGTTATCTGTAATGGACAGTAACATGAAATCAATTTTTAAAAGTGTAATAACTCTAAATTGTGTACTTGTATTTTTATATGATTTATTACAAGGTGCTTGCATTTCATCGACCCCTAAAAGGAAAATATGTCGAGAAACGTTCAAAATACCTATGTTGGACAACCATCCTCGACAAGCAAATGTCCTTTCTAAATTCATCATATTAGTAAAAAAAATAACATTTTCATATAAGGCGCCTCTGTACCAATATCTTAGTAACTATTTCCACAGGATTATATTTATTCTTGACTAGCCTCTGCTCACGACTTCGTCCGCGTGGAATAGTTACTTTGGGTTAACGCTAACATGCAGTGGAAGCTCTCAAGAGGAAAAGAACCGCGATTTTGAAACATTCTTCTTTGGTGCTCCGCTCTTATTGGTCTTAGCGTGATGATATGTAGCCTATAACCATATATAAATAATCAGACCAGTAATTCCTGAGATTACCCCTACAACGTCACAGACTCAAAACGTCACAAATTCACAAACTTTACCTCTTTATTATATTAGTATAGATAAATAAATGTTAATCTAACGAAGAGGTATAGTAGCTAAATTATAAACTGTTATTTATTGTAATTAATTGTCAATTAAAATTTAACAGGACTTGCCGGCGGCTGTGCTTAAATTAGATTTGTTCTACAGATACATATCTCTTTTCCAATAAAAAAATAAGATGTCGAAGATATAGGGTATAACAGAAAAAAATAAGATCGAATTGAAATTCTTTAACAAAACATGCATACAACGTGGTTCACGACGACTAGAATTATTTTAACACCCCTCTCTGTTCATCTACTAAAACGAATGTAACTAACTATGTTATGTAAAAATATCATGAATCGATAAACCAGATCGAGTTTTTTGCCGATTCTTCTCCGCCGGTTGTTTCTCGAACCGGTGGTAACTTTGACATTCATAAATTAATCATAACCTAGGTCGTAATCACATAGTGCGCCACCGAACCGAACGCGCTTGATGTCGAGTGGATCCGAGTAAACCCGCTTGACCGTTACGGGCCCGAGCGTGAAGGTTCTCTTTCGATCACTATTCAACGCACCTAAAGAAGTTTTCAAATCAAAAATTCCAATAATAACATATGTCAGCTTTAATATGTCTGAGGCGATTTGATAGAAAAACACAGAGGTGGTACGAACCCGTACTATTCACAGGGCGATAAGGGGTCGTCCAAGTACTACGTAAGCAGAATTGTTGTAATTTCTGATCGTTTCGCCCCCTAGTCAGCAAAAGTAAGCAATGCTCTTACCCCCCTCCTATGCTTACGTTATACATTTATATAAGTATTTTGAAATCTATTCTGGTTAAATAAATAAATATCGTTGACATAACCACCATCCAGCCCCCATCCTCTAAGTCATCAAAAATAAGCAAATTAAAGACCCACCACTCCATTCAGTGCTTACGTAATACTTGAATTGCCCCTAAATACATCACGGAGAAACTTTCAGTTTTTCTTTTGTTTTCTCGAACTGACTTTGCTATTGACCTGGCAAGGTCACTTCACCGGACTACAGTTTAATACTTTCAGTTTGGCGTGTATATCAGCTAGTGTAAGTGCCGCAAGGCTACTAAGTGGTATGACAGCGACTCCCCGCGATAAATTTTCGATCTCTCGATGGTCACTGATGTTTTTGGATTGTACTGTTACTACGACCAGATGCAGTGCTATTATATAAAAAAAAAACACGTTTGTAGTTCACGCCCGATAGAAGAGAAACCAGATAAGTGGATTTGGAGTAGCTTTACCTAAGGCTTCGTAAGACGCATGCACTCCTACACATATACACATACAACGCTCAGACTAGAGCAAGTATTAGATAATGCAACATACGATGAGTAGAGCGCAAATATGAGAAACACTGTATAATGTATTCTGTTTCATTCTCTCCCACGTTAAACCCTATAGATGTATATGTTTGTCTCTTTTTAATGACGCTTTTTCATTTCATCCAGTATCAAATCACAACGGAGCTAAAGAAGTTATCATTTCAAATCTATAAAAAAATTATTATATGCTAAAATCTCAAATATTTTAATTATTTATGTACTCTTGTGACTAAGACTAAAATAATGGGAAAAACAACAAACAGACAAACGTTGCGTTTAATTTATATAAAGACGACAGTGTTACAATAAGGATGTTAGCACCTGGCACCACCAGGCACTATGGGAAAACCTGATGACGTCATCCTTTTGTTTTTACGTACCGTCAACCGCGCCGAGTTACGCTCACAGCCGGCAAACAACTTTATCAATTACGAACTCAAGTGAAAATGACTTTGAGTTAAGCTGAAGTTATCTTTGTATACTTTAACTACAATTTTCTTACAGTGTTTAGTTATAAATTTATACAAATTATATCTCAATTCATTTCGCAATTGTTGATCTTTTATTTGGTCTACCGTTGATTTATTTTGATCTACCGACAGGAACGTTAACTAATTATTAAAGAATTTACCTACCATATGCAACTGTAAAATATTATTTGTCTACTACTTTGCACATGGCTTGGTTCACATCATCATCTTCTTACCCTTATCCCACCTAAGTAGGGTTGGCACAACATGTTTTCTTTTTCCACTCTCGTCTATCAGATGTCATCTCAGTATTCACACCTTTTACACACACATAATTATTCGCACAATCCATCCTTTTTCCGTCTTCCTCTACTCGTATATCCGTCCACCATCATACCATGGCTTGGTTCACATAATCTTTTTATTATTTGACGGAAACTTGGTATCTCATATGGATTACAGATTAATTATTTTTATTGTCATTTTGTTTTAGAATTACTGCTTAGGCTTTAAGGGAAATATATAGAAATAACTAGTTGACGGGGCCACGCGTTGCTGTGGCTCTAGTATCACATGTTGTATTAAAATTAAAAAAAGAAATTTAATATTTAAACGTTGCACCATCTATGAGATATCTATAACAGTCGATCCTACAGTTTTCTGTCAACAAACTAATTTAAAGCGCCATCTGTTCGAGACTAATGGAACATACAATTAATAACAATAATCAACATTCACGATCATTAAGTTCGTAATTAGAAAACATTGAAGCCAGTAATCGAAATATAAATAATCCTATCTCTCAAGTTGGATCAAATTATACATAAATGCGAACTTTCATGAGATCGGTTGAGTAGTTTCAGAGTTCATCGTGGACAAACATAATGACACTGGATCTGTATATATTTAGATTATATATTTAGTCATACATCCAAGATGTAGCTGTATATTACCCGGATAAATATTATCTTGTAAGAAAATACGTTATATCTATAAGTATCAGTATAAGTTGCAGCGTTCATATTGTTCCGAGCTGTACAAAAATATGGCGCTATTTTTGTACTTGAAAATGTTTCTGGAATAATCTAAAATTATATACGAACGTTTAAAACAAATTCGTAGTATCAGATAAGGCACGGAGGGGCATCATCAGTGTGCAAAAACGCACATACAATTAAACCTTATCTCTACTAGTTGTGCCTCAGTTCGGAGGCTCTATTGATGCCCATCAGGCCAATAGCGTTAGTCAGATCGAAAAAAAGCTTCTAGTTGTGCAAACAAAACAAACCAGTCCTCGAAGCTCCACCAGTCTTTAAATAAGAAATATCGCTGACGTCATCACCTCCGAGATTAGTACATTATGTCCACTTTGTCGTTACGGAAAACGCTTTTAAATGTACCTATTCAATGTGATAAATCGAACGACAATTCCAAACCTGTTGTGCATCTTCAAGTCGTTACAAGGTCGACCAAAGTATATATATGACCTTATATACGAATATAGTAAAACAAAAAAATAGTATCGCTAGAAATATAAATTTAATCGCCGAATGTATGTATCGCATCAGTTTTTCTCAACAGGTCGTTATACTCTAACAGTGATATTAAAAAACCAGTTAACTTTTATGCCTATGTGTTCACACTGTTCACAATTTCATTTAGATTCACAACTTTCAATATGAAAGCACGGTTTATTTGTTTACTAAATGTATTGAAAAATATGAAGGGAAAACATCGCGAGGAAACCTGAAACTAAAAATTATTCTTGCAGTACCAGCATATGATAGAAAATATAGAACTACGGATTTCTCAGAGTTAGAAATCGGTAATACGTCGTGGGCTGGCGTGGTGATTATGGGCATACCTTCCATCGGGAATAGATGTATGGCCCTGCAGTGGGTCTCCTCTTACAGGCTAATGTGATGATGAAATGTATTAAAGCGATCACGCGTTATAATTAGCTAAAATTAATGGAAATTATAGATAGTGGAATTATTGTGTTACTAATTACCGTTAATTATAGCTTTCATGAAAATAAGACAATTTTTGAGTAATTATTTGCAAATAAAGTAACAGACAAATACGACGAAAGGATACAATTTTAAACTATATGTAGTTAAAAAAAGGAATAAATATAATTGAAGAGCTAATTAGATACTGGTTAATTATGATAAACTGAAATATAATAATTATTATTGCATTGTCAGGGGCGACGCTAATGTTTTATAATAAACTAGCGGGCCCGGCAGACGTTGTCCCGCCCTGATTATAAAAAAAAACCTGGACAAATTATATACCAAAACGTTCCTCGTGAATCACTTTATCCACTGGTGAAAACCACATAAAGATCCGTTCAGTAGTTTTTGAGTTTATCGCGAACAGACAGACAGACAGACGCAGTAGGGGACTTTGTTTTATACTATGTAATAATTAGCTGACCCGGCCACGTGTTGCTGTGGCTCAGTTATTACACGTCGAAATAAAATTATAATAAACTATTTGGTATTATGGGGTAATGAGCCTACAAACTTCAAACAGAATGAGCGAAGTTATATAGTAAATAGGTTAAAAGAACACTTGCACCATAAAATAAACTGGAGTTGAAAAAGAAATTCAAAATTGAAACGTGGCGCCATCTATGAGATATAAATAACAGTCGGTCCTACAGTTTTCTTCAACAAGCTAAATTAAAGCGCGCCATCTATTCGAGACTGATGAAACTTACAATTAATAACAATAATCAACGATGACAAACATTTAATCTGTAATTAAAAAATATTTAGGCCATTAATCGAAATACATATTTTAATATACGTATAAATTATACATAAATGCCAATTTTCATGAAGATCTGTTGAGTAGTTTCGGAATTCATCATGACACTAGATTTTTATATATTTAGATATTTACGAAATATCTGTATTGCTATCATTATTATAATTTATTTACGAAAGCATAAAGTTTGAGAACCGATGACAGAGATACGTTTATATTGTCAAACATGTACTTATGACTCGATAAATTAAACATTCCTAAACACCCAAAGCCTACGGAAAACTCTGACATCACGGGAAAGATCATCAAGAGAATGAGATTTTTCATTTTAGAATTCGTAAACTGAGCAAAATTGACGATATTTGACGCTGTAGTAAAATTTCGTTGTCTCTATCGACCCAGTTATTGATAATAGTGTATATATATAGATGCTAGTTGACATAGGCTGCAGTCATCTCACTTACATAAGCCTTCGTTGTACTTGACTCTAACTTAGTTGATGGACCGGTACAGTCGTGATATAAAGCGTTAGATTTTTTTTTAACAGCAAATGTATAAATTATCCTTCAACGCAGGTTCAATGAACCTGACTTTTTGGTGAAAGAAAACATCGTGATAAACCACAGTATTACGGTAGAGCATCATCTAATACCTCTGTGTTTAACAACCACCTTTAAATAGAAAATGTTCAACAAACAATTATAAATAAACACTTAAAAAGTGTGTAATGTACACTTTTATCATAAATACTCACAATAAATTATCATCCATCATCATTACATAATATAAAACAAGGTCCTCTGGCACGTCTGTCTGTCTGTTCGCGATAAACTCAAAAACTACTGAACGGATTTTCATGCGTTTAACACCAGTAGATACATTCATGAGAAAGGTTTAGGTATATAATTTGTCAAGGTTTTTTTTATTATAAGGGCGGGACAACGTCTGCCGGGCCCGCTGGTCATATATAATTTAAAATCACACACAAATACACATATATATTTATGTATGTATATATTTTTTATCTTCACTGATATAAAACACGTATTGTAGATTTATATAGACTTGAATAACCACTTTGTATATAGTTATCAGTTCTCACGAAAACTCTTCGTGGTGTCGTTTTTAGATGTAATATTCAGGACTATTTTCGCCAAACGCGTCAAAAGAAGTATAACTTAAAAATATCGGTTGAGAAACAGAGGTAAAAAGTGTACAAACCTGTTTTATATTTGTCAATTCAATTATTTATATGTAAGCTAGTGGGCCCGTGAATGTTGTTCTGCCTAGATAATAAAAAAATCCCTAAAGTCAACCGCAGCACCACCTATCATATCCAACTGTATATCTAAATAATTGTTGAATCCACCTAAACACACACAAAAATTAAATCAAAATCTGTCCAACGTATATACACGGGTATATACACGTACAGAAGAATTATATACCAGGTGTTAGATTAGTCGCTTACAGTATTCTAAGAGATGATAGTTCATGGTCACATCTAACATTTAACATATAAAATAATAATATCAAAACGAATATTAATAAACAACAAAGAGAACCTAAGTTAAAGTTTGTTCTATGACTTTCAAAAGTATAAACACAAACGTAATAAGCCTAGGTGCAATGACCGGTGCCAACGTCTAGGTGCCACCACTGTGACGGCTCTGATGTTGAAACTTCCCAATATGTACTAGAGGAATGCCCAGTTTTGGATACCGAGCGTCGCGAGGTCACTGCGGTAGTGGGTAACGACCTCTCTCTGCTGGCAGTGATCTGCTCCATGGTCGGTAGAGAGAGGGAGTAGAATGCTGTTGTGGCTTTTTGTGAAAGCGTTATGTCACAAAAAGAGGATGCGGAGAGAGATACGGAGAGAGCCACCAATGCTCCCGCTATCCGACGTGGCAGATCTGGCCGCAGAACTAGACGAACGGGAGGCAACTTCCATCTTATGCCTCCCTACCTAAAGTCCTGGTGACAGACGCGGGGGCGTCTGCTGCCGCAGAAAGGAGTTCCCATAACGATGAAGCACGGCTAGCCGCAGCTTTAAAATGAAGCATGAGAGAGAGAAATCCTCTCCCTTGAGATGAGGATCCCCGTTCGACCACCTACGGGCGACCAAAGCGCGCGATAAGGGCATCGGAGCATGAAAATCGTGAGCCCGGATCCACTTACGCGCAAAGGCGGCGCAGGGGTGTTTAGTCGGTAGGAGTCCGACATAACCCTGACGCTGTCCCCTGACAGTGTGAGGGAATCCTATGTAGGATTTCCCCCTGTTAAAAAAAGGTGCAATGACCGGTGCCGAAAGCTTCGATAATAAAATGGGTACAATAAACCCTTTTGTTTTGTTCATGCCGTTCCCACGTTAACTTTCAAGTGAAAGTGAAGTCACCCGACGGTCATTGCCACTGTGATTTAAAATAGACGCGTAGAGGATTGCGTATAATTTTTATATTTTTCTAGATAATTGGGTTAAATATTAAGCACGTAGCTTTTAATTGATTTAGAACGAGAATGGAGTGCAGAGTAACTTCCATAAATATTGCTACTGTCTAAACTTTCAGCCTGTATATAAAGACTAGCTTCTTCCCGCGACTTCGTCTGCGTGGAATAATTACTTTGGGCTAACGCTAACACGCAGCGGAAGCTCTCAAAAGGATTAATCACCGATTTTGAAACATTTTTCATTGGTGCTCCGCTCCAATTGGTCTTAGCGTGATGATATATAGACTATAGCCTTCCTCAATAAATGGACTATATAATACCACTGAGAGATTTTTCAAATCGGACCAGGTCCCAGAAATTAGCGCGTTCAACCAAACAAACAAACCCTCCAGCTTTATAATATTAGTATAGATTTTCGAAGCCATGTCTCCTTCTACATAATAATTTTATAATAATAATCAAATCACAGTTTAATTTTCCTAACGTTACCTCAATCTCGAAGTAATAAGACCCTTAGTAAAGTTGACCGAGTTATATCAGTAGAGTTTCCAGTTTACTTTAAAACTATTAAGCTGAATCAAAACTGATAACTTTGAAACCTCGTTATATACCTAAGCTCGTTCTAGTTAATAAAGAGATAATAATTTATCAAACTGTTCACTATTTTGTTTACTTTATTGTTACTTTTATTAATAAACTAGCGAGTTCGGCGGACGTTGTCTTACCCTGATAAAAAAATACCTTGACAAATTATATACCAAAACCTTCCTCATTCATTACTTTATTCACTGGTGAAAAGCGTATACAAATCTATTAAGTAGTTTTTAAATTTATAGCGAACAGACAGACAGACAGACGTGGCAGAGGAGTTTGTTATGTAATATGTAGTGATAGCAGTCCGCTTCGGCTTGAGGCGGGTATACAAAGGAAAAATTGAAGATGATTTGTTCTCTTTACAATACGATTAGCTAATGAAACAAAATGGCTACTAAAGAATTAAACATCAATCTGTCAATTTGTTTGAAGATCTTTTTACTGTCTTGTGTCTCACTCGCTCGTTCCTTTTTTAAATTATTTAAATCAAAAATACTTTAGTCAACTTAGGCTCTGAGAAGGCGCTAATGGATGTCAAAAGAGAGGAGTCAATCACAGACATCACCATCGTTCACATATTGTTCCTCTCTGTAATAGCCTTTTGACACCAAAACCAGCTTGATATGGCGCTTAAACTAGTGTAAGGCAAATCGGTAATATACTTTGGGACTTTGTTGTAAAACCAACTGTAAACCAAATAATACTATTACCTAAAAACTGTTACAAGTTTAATGAGACTGAAGCATGGGACAACCGGTTTGTTACAGTTTCGAGTATTTTAATCACGCCGGTCTTTTACAAAACCCAGCTTTTAAAAGTTTTTGCAGACATACATTAAATTATCAAGAATTTATTGCGATGGTAGAGTATGTAGATTTTTTAAACCAAATTTTTTACTTTTTCGTAAGCATATTCAAAATAAACGTTTTCATTCATACACCCCTTGTGCTAATAATTACAAACAGCAAAGAAAGAACTGTCCAAATAGGTGCAGTCTTTTTTATGTGATGAGCTTACATATATTCGAGATTGTTTTTGTTAATATAGACAGATTTATGTTTATGTTTTCTCAGTAACATGAAGGTATTTTCACTCACCTTTTGTAAGCATGTGATGTTTTATGTGGGCGAACGTGGCAGTTCTGCCTGTTACCCTCTTTCCCTTTAAGATTCTGTGACCACGCTTCGACATGTAGTTTCCTGCCATCCCTCACTCGCTTCCGTCAGTGACATTTATCTACTGCAAACCTTTTCATTTTTTCCAACTAAATATGGTAAAAGCTACAATGAGAAGAATTCGGACCACAACATTCCCTAATGCGTGCCATCTAAACATTTTTCCTGTATGTAGTGGGAAAAAGATTATTTATCAGAGGAAAATAAATAAAAATAACATGAAAAAGTATAATGAAACAGTAAAAGAAAAGACAAACACATCAAGGTATAAATTCGGATAAAAATGTTAAACATTCTTTTTTAAGTATGCAATCTTATAAATAACGTTAGTTAATTATATGGGGGCGTCCGCCAGATGTAAAAAAGTGCACTTTTATATAATATATTTTAATATTAAAAATTATAGTTGAATTTATATTATTTCTAAAATTAAAAGGTGTCGACAACTGGATGTCTGAAACAAAAGTGTCTTCAAATCTGTTTCAATGTCTGGTACATTCTCACGATCCCACGGTGGTGACGAGACCCCAATTCCTCGTACTTGTCGCCTTATACTGCAGATGGCCGATATGTCGCAATGGTTATAGGTACACTTTAAATTATACCGCAACTTGCCTGTTCCCGTGTGGTGTGATGGTGTAACAATTTAATAAATACAATAATAACTTATAACCAACAAATCGGTGCTTGCAAACTACTCGTTTGGTCTGAATAAGCGGTGCTTACCGATTTTTAATTATTACATTAAATTTTGTCATTACTGCTTCATTCTTATGACAGTATATAATGGTATGCAATCAACATAATACTTTCAAACTGTTGCTAGTTTTATAAAAATTCGATTCGACCGCTTCAGCGATTAGTTTAAAAAAAACAACAGATCTATATGTAAAAATCAATAAACTTATGAAAGATAACCTGTGTATGCTGAATATTGCAAAATATATAGAATACTTTATGGTTGAGATTACAAATAAAATTAACTCTACAAATTATATCGACGCGATACTGGTACAAAGACACTCCTATTACTAGTCTCTTTTGTAAATGATCCTCAAATTGCTAGTGTTAGAAACTCAAGCGAATTGATAAGGTACCTACTGGACAACTTTGTAGACTATTCGGCATTAACTATTATAAATGTGATTTTATCTGTTGTTTTACACAATCTGTACGGACTTAATGGATTATACATTTTCTAGAGTAGAACAAAACAAAAAACTTAAATTTTATCTCGACAAATTTCAATAGTATTCAGTTCCTTTTAACTAAACTCAACTTGAGAGTTTATTATTCTATATAAATTGGAAAACTTTTAAGGAATTTAAATATTTGTATTATTTAAAATGTAGCTAAAATTCAAGTAGACGACTTTTACTTTGTTAATTGTGCTTTCAAGTTATTTTAAGTTACTTCAGTTATGTTTTAATTAGAATAGTTCAACTTAGAAAGTGAACTGTAGTGTAATGAAATTTCGTAATTTTTCTTTTTAACACAAAGGAGTGTATTAAACGTTTTAGTAGAATTATTGACTTTATACTGTGACCTGATTCGGCTCAAAAAGCAACAATATAATGAAGCGATGAATATAATATCGATCTATTAACGATATATTGATTGTCCGAAGTAGATATTATGGAACTTTGTAGAATTTTAATTAAAGAGATATGACTGCAAAAGTAGTAAGCGAAAAACATTTTACAAAGCAATCGCTTTTATTATAAAAAAAAAATCTATATATATATATTAGAGATTCCCACCTATATATTGACTCATCACGATATCTCTGGAACCATAAGGCGTAGCGACTTGAAATATGGTAGGAATATTCCTTTCGCCGAGTACAGGTCAGCTAAGAACGGATTTTACGAAATTACACCCACAAGGGGGGTTGCGGGGGGGTAATCAGGGCGGGACAACGTCAGCCGGGCCCGCTAGTATTCAATATGTGTTATTTATACCACCTAAAAATAATCATTCGAATTGCCTCATTTTCTTCAAACAGTTTTGCTATTACATGACTTTCTTTGACTTTTGAAAAAAGGCCTTCTATAAGCACCGACCTATTTGATATGACTTTAATTAAGAACCTTACCTAATTCAAAATGTAACCATAATTGTGATCAATAAATTATATTGATATAATTGCTTTCCGGTACGAATATCATTGTATCGTCAACTGTAAGCGAGTCATATTAATATCCAGATATTTATTTAAAATTTATTATTTTAATAAGCTTCAAACGAATATACGATAACAGACCTGTGCCACTGGACGTCACTGTGTAATTAAATTGTAACTATAAATTAACTGAAAATTATATTTTTAAAATAATTAACTCGTGTTTTATGAAATCGTTTCATCAACCTATTGTAAACCTTGACACGGTTGGTTGCACTCTAAATCTGTGTTTATTACCAAAACAAAAAAGATGGCTGTTTATGGTCACACGGTAGAAGTGAATACTCATAATAAAATCACGCACATTAAAATTTTAACAAATTTACCAGTTTTGCATGTAAATAAATAATTATAATTTTTATACCAGGTGAATAGTTAAACACTCGCAATATTCTAGGATTTGGCACTTTACGGTCACATTTAACATATAAAATAATAATATCAAAACAAATACTAATAAACAACAAGAACATCTAAGTTAAAGTTTGTTCTAAGATTTTCAAAAGTATAGCTACAAACCTAGGTGCAATGACCGGTGCCAAAAGCTGTAAGGGACGACCCTTATAAAGTTTTCACTGCAAAAATAAGAGTGCGAAAGTTTTCGAATAGTATTGGAGTAGAAATCGTAAAACATTTTTATTCTCACCTGTACCAAGCGCGCGTGAGTGTTTCAAGGTCACCGCAAACTATGCAGCATAATCACGACCCATTCAAAAAAACACCAGCACCTAAACGTCCTATCTCCAAACGTACATAATAAAAATCAACCTTATTCCTTACTATATAAAGTATACTGTATTCTTCTGGTAGATTTAAAGATAAGAATTATAATGTATATATTTATTATTCAACTAATATCTTAGTAATTATGCGATGGACTCTATAATAGCGATTATTGTTTTTGTTAATAAATACTTGGGTTTCTCGAACATCTGTTAGAAGATACGTATTTGCTACGAACCATTGTGGAATCGTCGTCATACGTTTCCGATGGGAATATCACGGAATATATGTCATCGGCAATTGTTTGTTTACTGAACTTTAATTACATCTATACATATAATAAGAATGTAAATCTAACGTGTGTACTTTTTAGATTTTTACGAAAAAAAAATATTGCAGGTGTCTTGAAATCATTACATAGTATAAAACAAAGTCCCCTACCGCGTCTGTCTGTCTGTCTGTTCGCGATAAGCTCAAAAACTACTGAACAGATTTCCATGCGGTTTTCACCAGTGGGTAAAGTGATTCATGAGGAAGATTTTGGTGTACAATTTGTCAAGGATTTTTTTATACTCAGGGCGGGACAGCGTCTGCCGGGCCCGCTAGTAAGTAATAAAATACATTTCAATCATTTTTAGAAATATCTGTCTGTATGGCTGTCTGTCTGTTTGACCACGTATCACTACGAAAGTACTGCGTTCACGATAAAACTTCGCTAAGAAAAGCATAAAGTATATCCTCGAGTAACATTTAGTCTTGGTTTCATTAAAATCGTTTCAATCTATCAAATTGTAATTTGAATGACAACGCGACTTAAGGACAAGAGAAAAGTAGATAAGTAAATTGACTTAATATACTCAGATGATTTTCTTAGTCATTGATTTTTTACATTAGGTTCCAGCTAGTCTTTAATAAGCCTTTATTTAATTAACAAAATAGAATGATTTAATTAACTTCAATATATTTTTTTTAATTATAAGTAATGAGCGGCATTGAAATAGCTGCCGGAAGGAAACATTACCAGAAGGCTGATCGCATTGTCATGCAAGGCTGACTATAGTATTGCACAGCAATTCTTGGGATATATTGACCAAACGACATGCAAGTTACTTAGAAAGGGTGTGCGTACAGGAACCTCACGGTTCCAGTATTTTGACTCCAAAAGTCGCAAATTATAGTCCCTAACAAGGGATGCAAACGTGCGCCGTACGAGTATCTATACAAAAACAATAGTCGCTTTTTAGTTTATTAACAGTTTAAATGTAAATTTAATTAAAGACAGTGTAATTTAGTAAGTAATTTTGATGGAAATACATTTTTTGCCAACTAATCTACCAAATTGTTACTACCATTGTCGAGTAGGTAATAATAATTTGCTAAAACTTTCCAGAGAGTTTTTGTGGCATCTGAGAATTCATACTCCGTGGTACTATTTTCCATACATTTGTGCACAATAACCGGCCTATATTACGTAGAATGCCACTAATATTACAAAATATATACTTAAATAATACAAGATTATGAATAAAATGTAAAAGCCACTACATGACAGACTAAATTCCTGCCAAAAATTCAAAAGATTATTTTCACTTTATCTATATCACATTCGCTTACAAATAAGGTTAGATTATAAAATATATAAAACCGTATAACATTCTAATAATATTTAATATAATTCAGTTTCCTTATATAACCTGGTAAATAAAAACGATATCATACTTTATTACACTTCGCTGAGCGTGCTCGTAAATTACACTGTGTAATTCTAACTTCACACGTAATAGTCTAGAATGATTCTATGGATATAATTATCAGTAGCATGAAGGTTTTGAAGCAATTATGGCTTAGTTGATAGCTTGTTGAGACACAGCATTGATGGACGTAAGTTCGAATTCTTGCAACGAAGTCAGAACTTTCGGTGATCATCGTGATGAAGACATAGCAAGATGGTTTTTGCTAAGTCTAGCTAGCTGCCACCCTCAAGTTGAAAACCTATCGCCAAGCACATGTCGGTGTGTTCTGACAGCTGCACTTGAGAGCCAGTCCCTTGTAAGTTTACCGTGTTTACCATCATACTTCATAGACCACGTTGTCATTTAAAATCAGATGAGATTGTTACAAAAAAGGTCTGCCCCAAAACCTCATCTACAAAGAGTAATATCATCCAAAAGCATAACATAAGTCTCTTTCGTACTAAAATTAGGGACAATAATAATTTATATATACTATAAGCGAAATACTGGTGACTGACTCATCACGATATTTCCGAAACTATATGTCCGATTGACTTGAAATTCACATAGTTACGCCTTTTTTTTATTAATGTGGGGAAATCCCTTATGGATACGCCACCCTCTCGGGGGAGTCGATGGGTTATGTCGGACTCGCACGGACTATAACCCCACGGTGTACCGTCCGACCGTATTGTTGGGGCGGCAAGGGATCGAACTACGCTATTCCCCTTGGATAGCCGCTCCAACGGTCCGCCCGGCGGAAGGTGGCCGCAGGGCTCCGGCCTAATAGGGAGACAAACTGGATACACATCAGCTGCCTCCTCCCGTCCGCCGGATCTGTGCAATGAGGAGATGGGTCCCCGGCCCATCACCTTAGGTCCGGCTTCGGCGGTGGGAGGAGGCGGGCAAATCACAATCCGCTCATACAATAACCTACACCTACTAACAACAACCGTTGCTGTGGTAACCGTAGCTGTAGTAACCATATGATAACAGTTGTCACGGTAACGTAGTAAGTTTCTATCAAGGAGAGATCTTAGTCTGTCATGTAGTGGCTTTGTTTTATCCATAATCCTGCGTTATTTCACTCTACATTTTGTAATGCTGGTGCTGTTTTACGTAATATAGTTTGGTTATTGTGCATAAGTGAAGTGGGTGGGAAATAATACCACGGAGAATAGATTCTCACTTGCCACAAAACTCCCTGGAAATTTCTAATAAAAGAGCCGCCATCTTGTTAAAGTATTGAAATTATCACAAAACACTTGTTCTTCTATTATCTACTCGATAATGGCAGTAATAATCTAGAAGATTGGTTGCCAATAAAAAGTAAAAATAAATAAAGCTGTGTTGTGGTAATTATTTTTGAATTGACGTTTTAAAATTGATTATTTTTAAGAATTTGTCTATATAACTATTTATATTTAAGGAATGCACGTATATTGAAGAAAAATTAATAGATATGCCTAATTTTACCTCTCAGGTTGAAACGAAAAAGTTCATTGACCGTTTTAGTGAAATTGCCCGTCATTTTGTTAAGCCATGATCGGATACACAAAAACAATTCCCAACGTGTTAACGGCTGTAATAATCTTCAATGAAGAGTATTCGTTACAATAATAAAAAAGAAGTACAGGATATACATTTTAAAGTTATGTTCCCAGGGCATGTTGTATCAAAACATTAACTTGTTTCCAATAGATAATAGCATATACACTTGTAAATACCGGTAGACGATAATTATGTGGTCGACGACTTTATCAGGACTCGTTATAGATTAGTTTAATGACCAATGATTTTAAATTTGTTTATTTAAATCGCTCATATAGTCAGGATACAACGTGATTTTTTTGGGCATTTCTCCTAACGCTAAATGAAGTTGATAAATGTATGCTTTGGGCAAAGTCTTCTTCCTGTGGGAAGGCACAAGTATAATGTAGCGTTTCCTTACGAAGTACTAACTTTACCAAACGCTTAGAAGGAAAGTAAAGAAATCTATTATGTGTTTCATACGGGAAGGTAAACGCATTTGCGCCAATGATATCTACATATTAATACGCTAAGCGAAAACTTTGTACCCCTTTTTAAATGAATTGCGCGAATGGATGAATGTGTAATTTGGCATAGTTAAAATTTATATGGAGGAGAAGTGCACAAAGTTATTTTTTTAATATAAACTGCATTAAAAACACATTAAATTAATTAAAATATACATTACTCACACTACGGCTTCAATGACACACAACATATACACACATGTAAATGAAAAAGACGTTTCGCCATCCTTATTTTATTCTTACGTTCCAATTACCAATACTACCACCAATTACTTACCAATAGTACCAATACCAATAATAAATAATTCAATATTTTTAACGTGACTTACGTTCCATACCTTACACGCCCTTTGAAATTAACTGGTCAAATTGTAGGTTGATTTTATAATAATATAATATGTAAATTCGTAATATACGTTAATAATTAATTGAAAAATTATTTATCTTTAGTAACTTTATGAAACCACTGAAATAATGATCATTCTCTTTGGTCTCATTGAATGTAAATATCAATTATGGTCGAATCTCGACAACTAGGTGACCACTAGTTGTAACTTAAAAGTTGATTTGCGCCTACTTCTACCTGCTACATCTCAAAATTGTACTGCCAGCAACAAAAATATAAAAAATAATTTATTTTTATTCAAAATGCAAAATTAATATTTTAAATTACTATAATAAAAACCTGAAATTTGTATGTATAAAATGATTAGAATCTATTTAATTACTTTATTCTAGGTTTCAATGACGAATACTCGTCTATATTTCGAGTATTATTAACAAGAAGCTTCCATTTTGAATTAATTATACTCTAGTATAACAAGTATCTTCAGAGTTACAATGAACAATTGATAAATATATAAGTAAGCCTTTGTATATCGTAAATTTATTAGCGGCTACGTAACATATATAATAATTTGCACATGGAAACGATGATAGCTTAGTTGATAGCGTGTTCAGGCTCAACCTCGACGGACGTAGGTTCGAATCCTTGCAAGTGAGTCGGAACTTCCTGCGAAGGCAGACATCGTGATGAAGCCATGACATGATGGCACGGTTTTTTTCTAAGTCCGCCTGGCTAACTATCAGTTGAAAATCTATCGCCAAGCACCTGTTGGTGTGCTCAGACTGCTGTACTTGAGAACCAGTCCTCTCTAGGTTCGCCATGTTTACCATCTTATACTAAGTCGTAATTTTGACATCAGATAAGATTGTGGTGAAACGCTGAAGACCTGTAAAATATTTAAAAAAATGTTATCTATTTCTCCAATTTTACTGAAGTTTGATACTAAATCTGAAACCATTTTGGCCGCGACCGTATCTGCGGCCGTATGACAATTATCATCTTATTTAAAATATATACTTTATTGCCATCTATGTAGTACTAAGAACATATAAGCCAAAGCTTTGAGTTTTTCTAATGATATTTTCCTTCACTTATTCCGACCAAGAACTATTGTATACATACACATATAGACTATAATTATTTTAGCGAAGTATAAATTTTGATACTCAGACTGAAGCGAGGCTTTTTGTATGAAGGGCTCGCACATTTTTTAAGTTAACTTAATTTTAAGATTTGGAGAGCATGTGCGTGGTTCAACTGCGGCATCATTACAGCCATATCTATTTGTGCCACAAATCCTCGGTGCATATGCCATTGTGTTGCAAACCGAAGAACGTTATTCACAACACATAGTGTCACAGGATTCTTTCATTTCCTATTGAGTATGGTTGTATATAGCGTTAAGCATATAATTAGGTGAATTTCATACACTATTGCATATCTATCGCAACTTTATATCTAAAATTGTTTTCGAGAATAGTTTTGTCAGCACACGGACGGAGACCGAAACGAACCACTAAAATAAACTCTGAAAATAAATCATTCTTTATTGAAAACGAAAAATCCAACAAAGGTACTTCTCAAGGACTGTTATATTTACATTTTATTTTGTTTGCTGTTTTATGCCACGCGAAATATCGTGTACTGTATTTACCTTTGTTGTATAATTCGCTGTAATTGTTGTTTGGCCCTGACCCGTCGGTTAAACGGTTTGACCGCAAATTTTGTTTATATTTTCATAACTGCGCAAAGCGCACTGATATTATTTACTCATCGCTCATATAAATAAAGTGTAAATGTTGCGTAATTTTTCAACAGCAAAGCTGTATGGCCTATTATCCTTATACCCTAAGCCACAGACAGCTTTATGTTAACCTTCATCCCGGCACGAACACAAAAATGTTCGCAATATTATAGCTTTACCATACAATACTGTCATGTGCTATAAGTTGCGAATGCTTCTATGGAGTATGATGCAAATTATTAATGTGACGGGTCTAAACGATTTAGAACCATTTTAAAAATGAAACTTTTATCCGTCGCCTCAAATTTTTTCGTTTATCTATCACAAGTCGCATTACAGCCGGCCGCGGAGTAGGGGTAAAGTGAAAGGCTCGGCAGAGTAGTCTAGCCCAATATGGCAGCGCCCTTGGGTCAATTAAAATGATTCAATGATGTAAATAAATATTGTCATCATTTTTTAAATGAGTCTATCATTCGGCTGATTGTATTGATTGGAAATCTTGACTACTATTAATTTCCTGATATCTAGGACTAATAACAGCGGAGCACCCATGAAGAATCTTTCAAAATCGGGGTTAACGTACGTTTTACTTTAAAATATTTTTACCTTCTACGTAAACGAAGTCACGAGTTAAAGTTAGCGTTAGTCGAAAGTAACTATTCCACCCGGACGAAGTCGCGGACAGAAGCAAGCGTTCTTTATAAAAATATCTCTCACGATATTTGAAAATAAAAATGGATATACAGATAGGACGTAACTACATACTTATTATTACAGATTAATGCGTACAAGGTTGCGGAAATTACATTTAATTTTAATTTAAATATATTACGCATTGTTTTTTTAAATATTTTATTAATTCATTATTATTAATGCAAAATGAACATAAGACCTTCCGAAACGTATTATATCATTGAATAAATACCTATATTTGTAGTTAAACAACTGCAGTACGAATATCGACTCCCCGAGAAGGGTGTAATCAAGTGGTTGCCATGGCAACAAGTATGTACACAACATGCACGACGTGTTACAGATAATTAGAACCAGCTGGTTCACTACGCTTAACAACTTGAGGTAAACGTGATGAAAACTAAATTTTAACAACATTGCAGGGTGTTCGATACGTGGAGTCTAATCCGCTCCACCGTAGAACGCTCCACTTGTGCTTATTACGCCAAGGGCTAACTGTGACGTATTGCCACCACCACGCTCGGATAATCCACGCGCCGCCCGCGCACCACCCGCGCGGCGGTCCCGGCCGGTCACACCACTTCGCGGAGCGCATCGTGCATGGCAGACGTATTTTGTTATTGCAATATTTGTAACTTTTATTTTTTAATTATAATTCTTTTTATAAAGTTCAGTGTAGTTTTACATGCCCTACACATTACATGTGGAGGTGTGAACAAACATCCCCCACAGATATAATATAATGTTAAAATCAACCATTAGCTTCGCAACTCAAACTTTACTAAATCAACTCGTCTGGTGTCGAGGAAAAGTTGTGACAACAAATATGACATTCCTTTTCAAAAAGTTCAGTGTGGATAGACACTTTTAAATGTACGCTACAAGGTTAATAAAAGGTAGCACAATATTATGAATAATTTTTGGAATTTATTTCGCTATCACTTTGATTGTTACCAATGTACTCTTAAATCTACTTTCGATGAAGCAAAATATCGTAACGTAACCATAACACGGTGATCGTCATCATCATCTTACCCTTATCCCATCTAAGTAGGGTCGGCACAACATGTTTTCTTTTTCCACTCTCCCCTGTCAAATATCATCTCAGTGTTCACACCTTTTACACACGTATTATTTTTCACACAATCCATGCATACCTTTTTCGGTCTTTCTCTACTCGTATATCCGTCCACCATCATACTCAACACTTTTCTAGTTACATGGCTTTCATCTCTCCTCATGACGTGCCCACACCATGTTAACCTATTAATTCTCAACTTCTCTGTCACTAATGCTATTTTCAAACTTCTTCTGATACACTAATTCTTCATCTTATCCATTCTAGTCACACCACACATCAATCTTAACATTCGCATCTCTGCCACGTGTAATTTTCTCTCATCCGTCTCTTCGTGGCCCAGCACTCAGATGCATACAGCCTGAGCGGTCTTACCATAGTTTTGTAAACCTTCCCCTTGAGTTTCAAAGGCATTCGTGGGTCACAAGCTACTCCAGACACATTTCGCCAATTCATCCACCATGCATCAATACCTCACTTCCTTATCTATGCCGCCGTCGTTTTGGATCAATGAACCGAGATACCGGAAATTGAAGCAGGCTGGTATACCATTTAAGGTTATAGGAGAAAAACTAGATGTATCACCAAAGTCACAAAACAAATGTTCGGTTTTTGTTATACTAATTTTCAAACCAACATTCTCCAGTTTTTCTCGCCATTTTCCCAACCTGCTCTGGACGTCGGCAGCATTTTCGTCAACAAGAACAATATCATCAGCAAAAAACATACATCTCCTCCTGTATGTCTAATGTTAATGCATCCATAACTAGAAGAAATAAATAAGAGCTTAAAGCTGAACCCTGGTGCAAACCTACACCCACATTGAAATTATCAGTAACTACAACTTCGGACCTAACGTGTGTTTTGGCTTGACTGTACATACCACGAATAAGTTGTAGTTACTTCCCAGGCACTCTTTTTTTTTTCAAGGCCCACCACAAAACATCTTGGGGTACTCGATCATATGACTTCTCCAGATCAACAAACATCATATGCAAATTCTTATGTACACGTCTGTATTTTTCGCACAGTTGCCGAATTGCGAAAATGGCATCTGTTGTGGCACGTTTTGTAGATGGTAGAGCCACGCTGAAGCTATTACTGGTTTCAGCGTGAATGGGTCAGCTCGTCCGGGTAGTACCACGCTCTCATAGAAAACCGACGTGAAGTAACAGTGCTTGCGCATTTCAATTAGCAATAAGTCCGCACTTTGTACTAATCACATAATTTGAAATATTTTATAGCGTATATATAGTGATGTATAATAAAAATTAAATAAATAAAAAAACAAACACACAGACCAAACTAGATAAATGTGAACGATGGTGACGTCAGGAATTGACACCTCTCTCTAAGCATCCACTAAAAACGATTGCGACGTAAATGTATCATAAAAATATGTATATTAAAAGGGTAAAGCTGACCGAGTTTCTTGCCGATTCTTCTCGATGACCGAGTTGTTTTACGATTGTTATCGGTAAATTACCGGCGACCAGTAAATTGAATAAAGTAGTTTTGATTTTATTCCTCATTTGTAATATTAATGTGGATTAGAACAAATAATATTTCCTTTATGGCTTTGAAATTGCCGTAATGTGAAGTAACCTTCTATGACGTCACGAATTTTGAGTGAGTAAGCTGTGGTCTCGCGTTTGTGTCTCTATCGTGAACTCGTTAAGCCTCACAAATATGCTTGTTATGGAACGTACATAACAACATTACCTAATCGACATTTTTTGTTTGGTTAAAGTCGTTTGGGTCAGAGTTTATAAAAAATAAGCATTTAACATATTTATATTATTGACTTCAATACCGGAATTAAAGATATATATAAAAAGTAGGTGTTCACATATGAACACACGATAAAAGTGAATAAATTTAAATACAATATTAAGTACCAACTGTATACGCACCATATATACATTTAAATACTACATAGCTTACAAAGCATACATAACATTATTTTATTAATATAAAATTCGTATTTATTGAAACACTCGCTGTCAGAGAGTGAAGCCGAAGACGAATAAAGCCGAAAATACACGAATCGCGGTTCACATCGAATGGAGGCGAATAAGCCCGATTGAGTGATAAGTGCCCGAACGTGACGATCTACATTCGTTAACTATTCAATGCGCTCAAAATATATATATATATATATATATATATCACTTCAATCTTATCAAGAAAGTAAATATAACGTGTCTGTACTTCTTAGATTTTTGTGAAAAAAATTTTGCAGGTGTTTAGGAATAAATAATAAATACATTTTACTCATTTTTAGAAATCTTTTTTTTTTATATCATAGGAGGCAAACGAACAGGTGGGTCACCTGATGTGTGATCACCACCGTCCATAGACACTTGCAACACCAGGGGAGTCACAAGTGCGTTGTCAGCCTGCGTGTGGTGAGGGGAGAAGGGAAGGGAAAGAGGAAAGTGGAAGGGGAGGGGAGGTGGGTGTCCGGCGCTCTCACTGACCGAACGAAACGCAACAATGCAAGAACTGTTACTTCACGTCGGTTTTCTATGAGAGGGTGGTACTACCCTGGGCGAGCCGACCCATTCATGCTGAAACCAGTAATAGCTTCAGCGTGGCTCTACCACCTACCTCTCTGTCTGTTTGTTTGAACGAGCATCACTGCTAAAGTACTGCTTTCACGATAAAATCTCATCATAAAGCGCTTTATGAGTAAGTTTCTTTTTTATTTACTATCCTCGAGTAACATTTAGTGTTGGTTTCATTAAAATCGGTTCACTCCGTCAAAAGTTATTGTAATTTTAATGACGACGCGACGACACAAAAGTTGGTAAATATATATTTAGATGGTTTTATTAGTCATGGTTTTTTGATATTAGCTTCCACGCGGACGGAATCGCGGTTACAGCTAGTTTGTAATATTTTAATAAATATTAACAACGTCAATAATACACCACACATATTTTTTTTTCTCTTTATTTATAACTGGAGTTTGGTCACAAATTGACCATGTCACCCCAGTGATTAACAACAAAATAAAAATTGTACACAGACAGTGAATAGTCTACCGGTTTTTCAATCCACACATAACCAGCCTGTAAAGCATTCTTGCTTCGTCGGATGTCGGGAAAGCAAGAATGGCATTACATAAACCCACAGATCTTAATGAGTCAATCATTTTATTCTCTAATGCTACTCTTGGGGCATGGTTACGTCTGCATTCAGTCACAATGTGGTACACATCTTCTACAACGTTGCATATGTCACAATTTGGTGACTACTTCCATGTTATTAAATATAAAAAGCTATTCAGTGGAATGTGCCCTAAACGGAGTCGATAGGCAGTACTTAATTAATTATGCGATAGTCACGATCTAACAGAAAATAATGTGCTATGGATTTCAACTTTCTCTTTCTTTGTATATATTTTGAGTAATTAATAATATACTATCTCATTCTCTCACAGCCTAAAACCTATATACATATTTAAAGCTATCTCTTTTTCGTTACATTAAAATCCTAAAAGGCATTTCACTTCAAAAATCAATTACTTTATCTTTATAGCAATAACACAGATGTAGGAGGAGGAGGAGGAGGAGGAGGAGGTAGGAGGTCAAATTAAGATAAAAACTTTAATATTAAATCACTTTCTAACAATAACAATACTCGAGAAATAAGCTTCGTGAGTTATAATCCATTTGATTAAATGAAATCAGTTCCCTCGAATAGAGCTGCAATTGCAATTGAAATGGAGTTAAATTGTATAAAACAGCTATTCGGTACGTGTTCGCAAGCATATTGTCTGGATTCGCTTGTAATCCGCCATCAACCATAACCAAGTTGTCAAAGAATACAAAAATATTGATAAAAGAACGGTCACTTGTATCTTTATTTATTTGATTAAATTTATATCTTTGCTTTCTATACGTATAATAAGAACGTTGCTGTCTTGGAATAAGTAATAAAATACATTTCAATCAGTTTTAGAAATGTCTGTCTGTTTATTTGAACACGCATCACTGCTAAAGTACTGCGTTCATGATAAAACCTCTTTAAGAAAATCATAAAGCATTTATTTGAGTAACATTTAGTGTTTCATTAAAATCGGTTCAATCTATCAAAAGTTATTGTAATTTTAATAACGACGCGACTTATGTATGAGATATAAGTAGATATAATTAGACCTAATATATTCAGATCACTTTATTAGTCACTGTTTTGTACATCAGGTTCCATGTGGACGAAGACGCGGGCACAGCTAATATTATAATATGATCTTTTTGGAGTGAAACTTCTTAATGCCAAGCTTTGAAATTCTAATCCGCAACCTTTTTTCTGACTAAAACACGTTAAACACTGCATCGGAGAAATTGTTGAAAACACCGGTTCTCATCCGATGACCAAAATGAAGGCGTCGCGCGCGGTCGATACTCGGATGGGTGACCGCCTGGGAACACCCCGTGACGTTGGCTTTCGAAGTAATTTTTTAATTAAAATATTTTCAACAAATACAAAATTTCACTTCTACCGTGTGTCTTTATGATACACTATATGGTTTCCTGATTTCCGATATAACTCCATATCACAGAAAAATGGTAAACGTATCCGTTTTTCTTTGGAGGCAATGGTAGAATAAGATTGTTTTCATATTATTTATGCCTTGTGTAATTAAAATAATAAAGAGGACTAGCAATAGCTTTGCAATTTCTTTCTGATAGGCGTTGAATATACGTTCCGATGTTCGACCTTTGTGTACATTTTTTTTATTGTAGCACGGCAAAATGATTACACTATGCTTGATGGTAAGCACAGTACAATTCAAAAACAATGGCAACCACCGAGTGACACACTATAGTGTCATGCCGGCCTGCAAAAAGCTGGATATGCACAGGCTGATCCCGAAACGCGGCCCGCAGAAGCGAATCACTATGACGGGCTTTTTCAGCATATATATGGTGGTTGCGACCCAGTCAGGCTGTAAAGCCCTACCACCCCGCTATCGCCATTGCCTCGTTCGATATTCAGCAGGGTGCACCACGTGCAGGTGAGGTTGGCTTGGGTGTCTCAAGTCTTATGATGTTATTCGACACCCCTTACATATATTACATATATAAATTGATTGGCCGCTACCACGTCTCAATATGTTTCGCTCCTTCATGGAGCATCTTCAGACGGATGCTGACGTAGTAGCAGGCAATTAATTCCAGGTGGAAGTGCAAAGTAACTTCGACTATAATATTTAATTATGGATTTCCGCAAAGTAAAGCCTTCTTCAATCAAATAGTTAAAAATATTACAAAAATGAATTATGATGGCGTAACGTATGTTTATTTTCTAATAAATAATATAAATAAAAATACTATAATGCTTTTAATGTACTATATATAAATATTATTTACACTTTTCGACATTTTTATCATAAACAGAAACGGCGCGAACACATTTGATCCCGGGCTCATCCCGCGAACGGAAGGAAAAGAAACACGTTAGCCCCGGGCGGGCGAGACAACGATACTCAAACTAATTTATCAATTATTAATTTAAATTGTAATGTAATAAAAGAAAAATACTAACCTATAAAGAACAAGTAAATGAATAAAAAGTAAACTTAGGAATCGAATCAAATTTTATTCTTTTAATTTTTTAAAATATTTCTTTATTATAAACTAGCTGATACTCGCGACATTTTTTTGGGTTAAAATTCATTTGATAAAAACTAGCTAATACCCGCTACTTCATCTGCGTCGTTTATTATTTTAAGAATATATTTTATATACAGTGGAAAAAAGTACAAGCAGCCCATCGCTTGCCCCAATTCTCCACAATAAGAAAACACGCATCGCTGAACGCGTAGTGCTTAAAAAATCGTAGCTTCCTAAAACTTTAATAACTGTAGGAGTGAGGAGAAAATCCTTACCTTACCTGTTTGTGGGAGTAGAGTTGTTTGTTAGGTAATTCGTGATGTGCTGATTCGCACATATTAAATATGGCGACATAGAAATAAAACTTACGAAATGTACGGAATCGTACAATAACAGTATATTAAATAAACCCATTGTAATATTTTTTTAGATAAGCGTCAAGTATCTAAGAAGTACAGCTAAAAAAATCGAATCGAAAATTATCCAGTAGTTATTAAGTGATGTGCACACAACAGCAGATATCTATCATTTAATTATTATAATATCTATACTAATAATAGGTCTTTACCTATGAAATTGCCGTTCTGCAGTACTGGCCATTTCAAATCAAAATAATTTTTGTGTGGCTAAGAATTCTAATTTCAAATTAATTTTATTTTAAAAACATGGAATTCTTTTTCCAAAAGTAGTCATTTGTTTATTGATTAGTGTTACATTTTTATCGCATTTCAATCTTTTTTGTCATAATGGAGACGTTAAAAATTCGAGTAATTATGGAATATGAGTACCGTCGTGGCAGCAACGCGGCACAAGCGGCACGCAACATCAACGACGTTTACGGAGCTAACACTACAAACCAACGCACCACCTGTTATTGGTTTGCTCGCTTCCGTTTTGGGAATTTCGACCTGAAAAATGAACCTCGCGGTCGTCCGAAGACTTTAGTCGACAATGACGAATTAAAGGCGATTGTGGAAGCTGATGATACACAATCTACGGCTGAATTAGCAGCAGCTTTCGACGTTAGCGTTAAAACAATATTGGTCCATTTGCGTCAAATTTGCAAAGTAAAAAAGCTTGACAAATGGGTGCCCCACGAACTCAATGATCGCCAGCGCGAAGTACGCGTCAAGACGTGCCTTGCACTGCTCAACAGATACACAAATGAAGGAATTTTAAACCGCATTGTTACCTGCGATAAAAAATGGATTCTGCTTGATAACCGCAAGCGCTCAGCAAGTTGGTTGGATCCTGGTTCAGCACCTAAACAATGCCCTAAACGAAAACTTACCCCTAGAAAAGTGATGGTCACTGTTTGGTGGTCTAGCGCCGGTGTGATTCATCACAGCTTCTTACCAAACGGGGTGAGCATTACTGCAGATGTGTACTGTGAAGAACTGAACACAATGATGGAGAAGCTGTCACATCTCCAACCAGCATTGGTCAATCGCTCGTCTCCGCTGCTCCTGCACGACAACGCGCGACCTCATACTGCACAGCAGACGCTCTCCAAGTTGCAAGAACTGGGGTTGGAAGTTCTCCGTCATCCGCCCTACTCACCAGACCTTGCGCCTACAGACTACTACTTTTGCCAGAATTTGGATAACTCCTTGGCGGGAAAAAAATTCAATACCCGAGAGGCAGTACAAAATGCCTTTGAAGAATTTGTTGCCTCCCGTCCAGCTGATTTCTTTAAGAAGGGCATCAATAAACTGCCACTGCGTTGACAAAGATGCATTGATTGAATGGGTGATTACTTCGATTAATACAAATACAAAATACATGAAAAAAATTCGTTTAAATTTTTTCATACAAAACGCCAATTTCATAGGTAAAGACCTAATATTATAAAGAGGTAAAGTTTGTGAGTTTGTGACGTTGTACGGGGTAATCTCTGGATCTACTAAGCCGATATTGAAAATATTTTATCAATAGAAAGACACGTTATTTGTGAGTGTCATAGGCTATATATTAACTCGAAAAATGAAAAGACTTTTTTAGTAGTCGGATTTGCAAATTAAGTCGGAGAAAAAAACGGTCAAACGAAAACGCTTCTTACGAACGCTGCCTTAACGACGAGAGATATATGATTGAGTTATAGAGAAAAGTTGTAGAGCTTGATAACGCCTACAAAAAAGTCACCGACAGCATATGTCTAACTTCAAGGTTTTTTTTTATTATCAGGGCGGGGCAACGTCCGCCGCGCCGTGACGGCTAGTTATATATAAAATAGTGAATTATAATTAAATTCAAGATGCTAAATAAAGACACGTTTTAACGAACTTTCAACGCGTCCAATATTGCGGTTATACAACCGACATCACAAGATAGTATACTCAAATTCGATACTAATACATACATAAATACTCGTATAAAATAGAAATAGACAGAGAAAGTCGCCTGAAAAGGCATGACGCTTTACGTGACGATTTATATCTGTTAATTTCTATCACATACCGCGTTATGGAACTTTGTTCTAATAATTTAGTAACAGGCATTGTTGTAACCCCATAGGATGCATGGATTTCATTATCAAATAATTTGAAGGTGGTAGAGCCATGCTGAAGCTACTACTGGTTTCAGCATGATTGGGTCGGCTCGCCCGGGGTAGTACCACCCTCTCACAGAAAACCGACGTGAAGTAACAGTGTTTGCATTGTTGCGTTTCGTTCGGTCAGTGAGAGCGCCGGAGGCCCATCTCTTCTTCCCCCCAAACACAGGCTGGCAACGCACTTGCAACTCCCCTGGTGTCACTAGTGTCTATGGATGGCGGTGATCACTTACCATCAGGTGAGCCGTCTGTTCGTTAGCCTCCTATAATATAAAAAATAATAATTTTAGAGATTATAAGGTCATTATACTTGATTAATAACGGACACTATATAGGTTGTGTAACATTTGGACCTTGTGGTTAGTTCCCTATTTTATACATTTTGGTCAGTCTAAAACACATGGAATAAAGAAAAAAATGAAGTCGTTAGTATATAATAAAACTAGCTGATATCCGACCGCTTAATGTGCACCCGCTTAATGTGCATTCAACTTTTAATGTAAAAAAATTGGCAAAGCGTCAATGGAATTCAAAAAATTAATAGCCTAGAACCATCTAAGAAAAATTGCGCATCGAATAGTCATAGTCTTATGCCAATAAGTTTAATAGACAAAGAAACAATATGTTCTTTACCAGCTGTGCCCGCAACTTCGTCCACGTGGAACCCGATGTACAAAACAATGATTAATAAAGTCATCTGAATGTATTTAGTCCATTTGCTTATCTACTTTTCTCTCATACTTAAGTCACGGCGCCATTAAAATTACAATAACTTTTGATAGAGTTGACCGATTTTAATGAAATAAAGACTATGTTGCTCCCGAGAATATGTTTTATGATTTTCTTATATGAGGTTTTATTATGAACCCAGTACTTTAGTAGTGATGCGTGTTCATACAAACAGACAGACAGACAGATATTTCTAAAAATGATTGAAATGTATTCTATTACTTATTCCTAGACACTTGCAACAATTTTTTTCACGAAAATCGAAAAAGTACAGACACGTTAGATTTACATTCTTATCATTACATAGTATAAAACAAAGTCCCCTACCGCGTCTGTCTGTCTATCTGTTCGCGATAAACTCAAAAACTACTGAACGGATCTTTATGCGGTTTTCACCAATGGATAAAATGATTCACGAGGAACGTTTTGGTATATAATTTGTCCAGGATTTTTTTATTATCAGGGCGGGACAACGTCTGCCGGGCCCGCTAGTTATATGTATAGATATAAGTCGGGACTGATATTGGGTGCGGTGGTTATAAAGGTATAACGTCATCCTCCTTGTTATTTAATCGATCAGTCACTCAAGATCAATCAAGTATTAACAATAAAAGCGTTTATCTTAAATAACAGATACAGTAATACACTAGTAAATATTCGAATTTATTATATTATATTATTATATTAGATTAGTAAATATTCGTAAATAAAATCGTTATAAACGCATTATCTTTAGAAATGTGAAAGGTACGGCGCGGCGCGGCTTTCCGCGCGATGTTGAATCTTGCTTAATATTCGCTACGCCTTCAAAGTCACTCTGAATGCTGCGTTAGGATTTAGTATCTAATTGTTTCCAAAAAACTCTTGAAAACACTTGATTCAAAAATGTCCATTCAGATTTCAATTAAACAAGACTGGCCAAGAAAAGTTGAGAAACGTTGACACATCCTTATTGTGGACATAAAGCGAGATATTTTGGAGTATTTCCGTGTGTGTTCACATCAGGAAAATTTGCTGAACGATTTCCAAAGAGACGTCTGTTATGATATGTAACATTATTTCCCGTTTTATTGTACTGCGAAGTAGTACTTTTTTTAAATAATAAATTATTTATTTTTCCTGCGAACTCTTGATCCGCACTTTTTTTCTGAAATCATTTTAATTCTAGTGCAGCTTAAGTTACAATATTTAAGTAAGCAAAATATATTATACTTAACTAGTTACAGTTAATTGTTAATGTATTTTTGACTTCTATAGGCGCGTGAGCGGTATTTTTTGGCAGGAGAAAAACTTATGGTTTCGCTTCAGCGACATGCTAGTAAGCGTGACCGATCATATTGCGCTTGTGTCAGATCAGCGGCGCGTAATATAGCGGCCTGTATACATGTAATATTTATATTTTGCAGCTAATCATATATTTGATTGTTTAATAAACTCTATAAAAATGTAGGTATATAATTATTGCTCCCAGTGCCACTAGATGTGATAACCAGACTAATGTTAATACTTTCAATATACAAATTATGAAATTTAAACAATCTATACTATAATTAGTCTAAAACTTAAAAGAAAACACAGTTATCTCATCGTTTTGAGTTTTCACTTTTTTCGGCAGTCCTCATCACTGCCTCGACTATTTTTAATATTATTTTCTCCTTTAATAGCTATTGTATAAATGTATACCTCTATTTTAGTACCTCAAATATAACGGTTTCATTATTTTTTCTTCTTTTATTGTATTTTTTAGGTTACCATCCACAATGTCCCGCACCGAAGCTCTTACGGACCGATGAATGAATCTACCAATCGCGTCGTCAGTCACGTCGGTATAGCAGACACAGGTGTTGCCATGTCTTCTGTCTGTCATATTGCCACTATGATATGTGAGATGCTATCGCGAATCTGCATCCTTCTGCCTTCTGTTTGCAGGATCACGACATTTGAAGGACAATCCCTGGAATCAATGGATTGTGAAGACATGCGACGCTTGTTTATGCTTTGTTTAGAGCTTCTTTGTTAGGGTTTTTTTCTTCCTGTGTGTTTACCAGGAAGGGAGTATCGGGGTCTGTGGGGATATTTATTCGCCCTGGTACCCTCAGAGATCTACTATCAGTTTTGGTGTGTATATGTCGTTATAAACTTGACTTAATGTGTAAGCTACATCCATTGGGTTTCTGTAGTTTCCTGTTCTTATACGAAATAGTTATTACGTTTTATCTTTTAAACCAGCTAAAGTCCGTTGTGTGAAATAATAATGTTTATGAAATAAACAAACTGTGATTATGGCTGCACTCGCATGAACTACAGTCTATTTTGTTTTTATTTTTTAAATAATCCTTTTTAATATTTCAGTTACATTTAATATTTGAACTAATTTAAATTAATTTAAAAAAAATGGCAAAGAGTCGCTAACGGAGGCTATGCCGATAGCAAAAGCTAGGATTAAATATATCGGAAAGCATTCAGTAAAACCGGAGGTTATGGGTATACATATAGATAAGAAATATAAGATTTCAAATCAAATATTTTCGGATACTTTATATTTTATGTATATATAGTATGCAGCATATTTATCTAAAATAAAGTACGATACCTTATTATTAACTGACAACTGTAGACTGCAGTGGCCACTTAAAATCATGTGGATTGCATGCCCGTTTCCTACTTAAAATAAAGAAAACCACTTTAATTCTATTTCCCGTGTACCAAGAAAACATTTATATATAAGACTCCATATAATCGCAACAACAAAGCGCCTAACAATATTTACTGACCAGATTATTCGCATCGCATGTACATTGTACCGAATCACATCGACCGTGTAATGGACAGCGCGCGGTACAGGGAAGGCGCTGACTCAAACACACGGGGCCCACCGGTACCTTCTAAATGTATCGACAAACGACTGGTGCAGTTTGTTTATGTTTTATGTTTCGAAGGGTATGTTTGGTAACAGGCACAAGCACAAATAACGTTCCTAGTCACCAACTTCTTATATTTTATTTTTCCATACCATCTTTTGGACTTGATGGAGAAGGCGTCACCTATCGAATTTACATATTTTTGTCAAGTATGTGATTGTTAATCTCAAGATATTTACCCAACTTTGAAATTACCACGGCTCTTTAACTTGTAAATAAATCATGACCGACAAATATTAAATATTGGTGACTTTTATATAACGCTCATGCAATACGTCAAGGGAAAGTCAAGTGAAGAGAGTTGCGATCACCCCTTTTTTTTTTATTGTAGCTCGGCAAATTGACTGTACTGTGCCTGATGGTAAGCACAGTACAATCCAAAAACAATGGCGACCACCGAAAGACATACTATCTATCGCCGGTCGCCGCTGTCATGCCGGCCTGAAAGCGACCCAGTCAGGGACAGACCCCCCCCCCCCGTTTGCTGGATATACACCGGCTGATCCCGGAACGCGACACGCCCAAACGTGTCACTATGGCGGGTGTTCCACCTGGTGTACGGTGGTCGCGATCCAGTCGGGTACAGACACCCTACCACCCCGCCACTTCTCCCTTTATATTGCTAATTCTAAAATACCTCTGAATGAAATCAACAGAATTGAAAAAAAAACAAGCCTTTAGGACTACAATCCTTTTGAAATCATTTATCCATGATCTTACGTTGCAACAGTTAAAATCAGATGGATCATATACCTATGTGCTACTTTATAACATAACTAGCGGGCCCGGCAGACGTTGTCCCGCCCTGAATATATAAAAATCCTTGACAAATTATATACCAAAACGTTACTCATGAATCACTTTATACACTGGTGAAAACCGCTTGAAAATCCGTTCAGTAGTTTTTGAGTTTATCGCGAACAGACAGACAGACAGACGCGGTAGGGGACTTTGTTTTATACTATGTAATGAAAAATTAAGTAATAATAGCTTAGTAGATAGCGTATTCGGACAGTGCCGATGAACGTATTTTCAATCCTAACAACTGAGTCGCAGCTTCCGGTGAAGGTAAAAACATCGTGTCGAAGCCATAGATGGAATGGTCGTAGGTTTTTTTCTAAGTCCGCCTGGCTAGCTAACACCCTCTAGTTGAAAATTTGCCGAACACCTGTCGGTGTGTTGCGACAGTTGCACTTGTGAGCCAGTTTCCTCTAAGTTTGACATGTTTAGTATCTTAGACCACGTTGTCATAACACTAGATGGGATTATAGTCAAGTAGATATTTTTGTTCTGGACCCTCTGCAAATGCCTCAGGTTCGTACCTGTAAGTTGGGGATGTTGCCGAATTGTATAGAGAGACAAGACAAAGCTCATAACTCATGCAAAAAGGTTTTCAAAGACATTACGGTCAAGGCAAACGAGCTGTTTCCACGAAGCAAAGGTCGAGCGATAGCGGGGAAGGAAAGAGTCTTAGGGATGATTCCACTTTCGTCTAATGTATTGTCTCCTTCATGAATATTCCTATAAGCGAAGGAATCGATTACATTTGAGTACTTTACCTAAGTAATCCGAAGCTCATAGATCTTTGTACCATCCCAATTTACTTACCACCAATAACTACAGATATAAACTATGAAAAAAGGTAAATTTTAAAATAATTGACGTTAATAATTGATAGGTTCAATTGAAGTGATTATCAAATCATATTATCTTACTAGCTGTGCCCGTGACTTCCTCCACGTGAAACCTTATTTAAAAAAAAGTTATATGAATGTATTTTAAGTCCATTTACTTTTCTCTTGTACTTAAGTCGCGTAGTCGTTAAAATTACAATAACTTCTGATAGACAGAACCGATTTTAATGAAACAAAGACTAAATGTTACTCGAAGATATGCTTTATGAGGTTCGAAGAGGGTTTATCATGAACGTAGTGTTTTCGTAGTGATGCATGTTCATATAAACAGACAGGCAGGAAGACAGACAGACAGATATCTCTATAAATGATTGAAATGTATTTTATAACTTATTTCGTCAGGTGTCTAACCGACAACATTTTTTTTACAAATATCTAAAAAGTACAGACACGTTAGATTTACATTATTATATGTATAAAAGATTCACCTAGAATTGACTATGCTCCGTAAATATATTACAATGCTAGCCACTACAGCTATTTTTAAATTTCTGAGACAGCAGATAAAGGCATCATTATAGTATGTACTAGTACTAAGTGATGATGGTTCAGTAGTTAAGGTGTTAGGTCTCTGCGTATAACAACGTAAGTTCGAAATCTTTGCGAGCGACCCGGACTTTTCGGTGTAGACAACAAAGTGATGAAACCACAACATGCTTTTTCTAAACTCACCTGGCGAGCTACCACCCCCGAGTTGGAAATCGCCAAGCAGTGCATGTTCTGTCAGTTGCATTTAAAAGCCAGTCCCTCTATGCTCAGCGTGTTCACCACCCAGATCATATTGTCATTTAACATCAGGTGAACTTGTGTTCAAGCGCTAACCAATAAAAGTATTTTTTAATTTATAAAAATCAAAATACTCTTTATTCAATTTAGGCCCTGAAAAGGCACTTACGAACGTCAAAACTACCAATATAACACTTATATAGGTCACATAAGTCGTAGTATCTTGACTAAATTTAGAAAATAGAGAAGAGAGAATTGAATGAAAAATCCCAATAAAGTTATGTTTGAAGAATAATATATATGTATAATTTAGTTTGTACATGTAAATTTTTGATAGAAATTAGAACTGTATACCGACACTGAACACAAAAAAAATTGAGCCGTCACGGGACTCCTGGCAGATGTGAAACATCGAAATTGTTTTGTATAAATTATATGTCTAAAAGAACAGATTGCGACAGGAATCAGCTATGGCATAATAAAAAGATAAAGCATTACAAATTTGTTCCATAAAATAATGACTGTTTATTTCTTTTATTTCATAAATATTCATTTTTATTAAATACAAAATACAAAAATTGAACTAGGCGCCGGCACGGTGTTTTTGGCAACATTTATCAAAGGGCGCTAGATAGTCGATGCGTGCCGCGTAACACTAGTAGAACGAGTGGCTGACAAAACAATTTGAATGTTATGTTTATAAAGATAGAGTTGCAAATGTTTTTGAGTATTTCGTTAATAGTGCAAAGTTCGTGTTTTGCGTCGCAACGTGTCGCCAAGCCAACAATGAGATTTACCCGCGCCTATAGATGTTTGTTGTTGTTGTAACGTTGTATGCGAGAAGTATATTTCAGTCAAAAATAATAATCTCAGAAATCACAAATTATTAGTAAAGACATCATTACAATATGAAATTAATTACTGTGTGAGAAACGCGTACAAAACCGCGGGTATAGCTAGACTTTTTATAAGAACGATCTCAGATTATTTTCACTTACATAATCCAATCAGAATTCTTAATTTCCAATCTGCCCGACTCGATCAAAGCGGATTACATTTACAAAGTCCATTTTAAATAAATCGAATTAATTCTATTCCCCCTGAATTGTATGTACAATTTTGCTATCTATGTCATAGACTAGCATTTAACCGCGACTTTGTCCTTGTTTATGTTTATGTTTAAAATTCCGGTGTCCGTATGTTCTTTTCTAAACAAGTTGATTTGATATTTAATCTTAGTTAATGGATCGGATGAATGATTTTATATATAGTTAAAGCCGTCAGTTGGTGCTGTTGTCGAGATCTGCTTTATGATTATTTTCCACCCTAATTTTGATATAATTTTTTTTTTTACTTGTCAAATAAAAAATAATGTATAATTGTAAATAGTCAGCCGTTCAAGCAGTCACGTTCAAATATTTTATACATTCATGGCTTATTAAGTCATGTGGCAAGAAAACGTCTGCCTATCGGATTCACAAAACGCAATACAAAAATGAACAAGAATATAACATCTAAATATATAAAAATCAATGTATGTTTTTCCATATAAAATTCTGAAAATACTCAACCGATCTCCATGACACTCGGCATATATGTATACTTTGAACCATCTTGAGAGATAGGATCATTTATAGTTCAATTAATGACCTGAATATTTTTTAATTACAAATTAAATGATTGTCAATGTTGATTATTGTTTTTAATTGTAAGTTTCATAAGACTCGAACAGATGTCGCTTGAAATTAGTTTGTTGACAGAAAACTGTAGGATCGACTGTTATAGATATATCATAGATGGCGCCACGTTTTATTTGCATAATTTTAATTCAACGTGTACTAACTGAGCCACAGCAACGCGTGACCGGAACAGCTAGTAGATTATAAATATTGCTTAAATCTGGTAAAACAATTTCCACAAACTCTACCATAGTATAATGTAAGTGTCTATAAATGTTATCTATACTAATATTATAAAGAGGTAAAGTTTGTGACGTTGTGGCGTTGTAAGGGGTAATCTCAGGAACTACTGGTTCGATTTGAATAATTTTTTCAGTGTTATATAGCTCATTCATCGAGAATGGTTATAGGCTATATATCATCACGCTAAGGCCAGTAGGAGCGGAGGAGAGTTCAAAAATGTTTCAAAATCGACATGTTTTTTTTTTAGAGATTCTGCTGTGTGTCAGCGTTATCCCAGAGAACTATTACTACGTGGACGAAGTCGCGGGCAGGGGCTATAATCTATATACTAATATTATAAAGAGGTAAAGTTTGTGAGTTTGTGACGATGTAGGGGGTAATCTCAGGAACTACTAAACCGATTTTGAAAATTCTTTTACCAATAGAAAGCCACGTTATTTATGAGTGTCATAGGCTATATATTATCACGCTAAGAGCAATAGGAGTGGAGCAACAATGAAAAATGTTTTAAAATCGGGGTTTTTTTCCTTTTGAGAGCTCCGCTGCATCTTAGCCCAAAATAACTATTCCACGCGTGCGAAGTCCCAGGCAGAAGCTATTAACTAATTATATTATCTATAATCTATACTAATATTATAAAGAGGTAAAGTTTGTGAGGTTGTAGGGAGGTAATATCTGGGGAGTCGGAGAAAAATGGTCGAAAGAAAACGTTTCTTACGAACGCTGCCTTAATTATGAGATATATTAGGTCTTTACTTATGAAATTGCCGTTTTGTATGAAAAAATTTAAACCAATTTTTTTCATGTATTTTTTATTTGTATTATTCGACGTAATCACCCATGCAATCAATGCATCTTTGCCAACGCAGTGGCAGTTTATTGATGCCCTTCTTAAAGAAATCAGCTGGACGGGAGGCAATAAATTCTTCAAAGGCATTTTGTACTGCCTCTCGGGTATTGAATTTTTTTCCCGCCAAGGAGTTATCCAAATTCTGGAAAAAGTAGTCGTCTGTAGGCGCAAGGTCTGGTGAGTAGGGCGGATGACGCAGAACTTCCAACCCCAGTTCTTGCAACTTGGAGACCGTCTGCTGTGCAGTATGAGGTCGCGCGTTGTCGTGCAGGAGCAGCGGAGACGAGCGATTGACCAATGCTGGTTGGAGATGTGCTAGCTTCTCCATCATTGTGTTCAATTCTTCACAGTACACATCTGCAGTAATGCTCACCCCGTTTGGTAAGAAGCTGTGATGAATCACACCGGCGCTAGACCACCAAACAGTGACCATCACTTTTCTAGGGGTAAGTTTTCGTTTAAGGCATTGTTTAGGTGCTGAACCAGGATCCAACCAACTTGCTGAGCGCTTGCGGTTATCAAACAGAATCCATTTTTCATCGCAGGTAACAATGCGGTTCAAAATTCCTTCATTTGTGTGTCTGTTGAGCAGTGCAAGGCACGTCTCGGCGCATACTTCGCGCTGCCTATCATTGAGTTCGTGGGGCACCCATTTGTCAAGCTTTTTTACCTTGCCAATTTGACGCAAATGGACTAATATTGTTTTGACGCTAACGTCGAAAGCTGCTGCTAATTCAGCCGTAGATTGTGTATCATGAGCTTCCACAATCGCCTTTAATTCGTCATTGTCGACCAAAGTCTTCGAACGACCGCGAGGTTCATTTTTCAGGTCGAAATTCCCAGAACGGAAGCGAGCAAACCAATAACAGGTGGTGCGTTGGTTTGTAGTGTTAGCTCCGTAAACGTCGTTGATGTTGCGTGCCGCTTGTGCCGCGTTGCTGCCACGACGGTACTCATATTCCATAATTACTCGAATTTTTAACGTATCCATGATGACAAAAAAGATTGAAATGCGATGAACATGTAACACTAAACAAATGACTACATCGGGAAAAAGAATTCCATGTTTTTAAAATAAAATTAATTTGAAATTAGAATTCTTAGCCAAACAAAAATTATATTGATTTGAAATGGCCAGTACTGCAGAACGGCAATTTCATAGGTAAAAACCTATTATATGATTGAGTTCTAGAGAAAAGTTGTAGCTTGATAATGCCTATTACCGCCCACGAAGTGGGCACGGGTCGGCTATGATTAATAAAATTTATGTATTGATTAATTCTCTCACAGCATTTGAATTGATCCATAAAAATATATAATTATTTACACATGTAACTTATAAAAAGAAACTTCGGATATTTCAGTCTTTATTAAGTTACTAGTGGGCCCGGTGAATACTGTTCCGCACTGATAATTAAATACCTTGACAAATTATATACCTAAGCCTTCCTCGTAAATTACTCTATCTACTGGTAAAAACCACAAGAAAATCCGTTCTGTAGTTTTTGAGTTTATCGCGAACAAACAGACAGATAGTGGTAGAGCCACGCTGTAGGCGGTAGAGCCACGTTGAAGCTATTATTGGTTTCAGCACAAATGGGTCGGCTCGCCCGGGGTAGTACCACCCTCTCATATAAAACCGACGTGAAGTAACAGTGCTTGCATTGTTGCGTTTCGTTAGGTCAGTGAGAGCGCCGGAGGCACACCTCCCCGCCCCTCTCCCCCTCCCTCCTTTTCCCGCAAACACAGGCTGCCAACGACTCCCCTGGTGTTGTTAGTGTCTGTGAGCGGTGGTGATCACTTAACATCAGGTGACCCACCTGTTCGTTTGCCTGACATGACATAAAAAAAAACAGACAGACGTGGCAGAGAACTTTGTTTTATTATATGTAATGAAATACCAATAATACGTGGAGTAATATCCATCAAATCTCGAGATAATAAATGACGTGGACGAAGTTCCTAGTTATAATATTATCCTTACATATAGTAACAAAAGAGAAATCCTAATGATTACGCTCAATGATGGACTTATGAACAAAACCATAAGTAAACAGTAGAATTCCCAGTACGGTGTTCTGAACTAGATTCGAATATCGCAATTTTGTCGATGATATTATATTATTCAATTAAATTTCGAATATATTTAATATTTTACGCCCGAGGGACGGGTATTATCGGTTTTCCTTCGACTCCCAGACGGTTTGGCTTTATAAATTTAATTAAATTCCTTCTCGTTATAAATGCGATATGATAAGATGATTATTTAATTAGAAATTGTCGACATAAATTTAAAAAAAAAGTCGAGGCTGTCATAAGGACTACCTGCAGAAGTGAAAACTCAAAATAATTAAATAACTGTGTTCTATTTTGAATTTTTAAATGAATGTGTATTATTTAAATTTCATAATTTGTAAATTGTTTTTTTTTATATCACAGAAGGCAAACGAACATGCGGGTCACCTGATGTTAAGTGATCACCGCCGTCCATAGACACTAACAACGCCAGGGGAGTCGCTAATGCGTTGCCAGCCTGTGTTTGGGGGAGGGGAGGTGGGCCTCCGGCGCTCTCACTGACCGAACGAAACGCAACAATGCAAGCACTGTTACTTCACGTCGGTTTTCTGAGAGAGGGTGGTATTACCCCGGGCGAGCCGACCCATTCATGCTGAAACCAGTAGTAGCTTCAGCGTGGCTCTACCACCTCTAATTATTACCATTACTCTCACTGTTTTTTATACAGTTTATTAATTTAACAAACATGATGAGGTGCACAATCTCAATAAAAAAATATAAATATTATATGTACACAGGCTTTTATACTAAGCGTCGCTATTTGACGCAAGCCGCGCGAGCGCAGTACGGTCGGTCACGTCTTCTAGCATGTCATGACGCGAGAAGTTTATCTCCTGCCAAAAAGATATTGTTCAACGCGCCTAAAGAAGTTTTAAAATTCTTCTACCTGTGTATCCCTCTCGATGTCTATTGATAATCGGCTATCTTCTGTATTTTCAGTAAAGCTATCGATTAGACGAAAGTGCACGACAACTTTTAAATCAAATCAAAAATACTGTATTCATTTTAGACCCTGAGAAGACGCCGGTTTATGATTTTAACTCTGAACCTATTCTCATCATAAATAACATAATATATAACATATTTTTACATACATACAGACATAGGTAGTTAGTTACATTTCTTTTTGGTGGATGCACAGAGAGAGTCGCCATTTCCAGCCGTCACCATCGTTCACATACCGATCCACCATAATAGCGTTTAGATATTAAAACCCGCTTCTTGTGTTACTTGGCTCTATATCATGTAAAATTGGTGGTGTTTTCCGTAATATAGTTTGATTATTGTGCAGAAGTGAAGTGTTGTATAGTTCTAACAAGACGGCCACCTTGTTGTTGTTAGTTTATTGAAATGATCACAAGAAGCTTGTAATATCTATAATACTAGAAGATTGGTTGCCAAAAGTAAAATTAAAAAAAAAATCCCGCTTGACATGTTACTTGAACTTACTATGCGGCAAATTAGTAATGTGCTTTGGGACTTTGTTATAAAACCTAATACCTAAAAACTGTTACTAGTTACCTAAGTGACTCAGGGATTAAATTGAATAAAATAGTTGTGGTTTGTTTTTATTTGAATGTAGCAAACTCAGGCAAAGACACGGGTCGTTAGTATGTATGTAATTAAAAAAAAAAATGTGTGCGTGTACTAGTGTACACACGTAAGAAGTGAAACTTGTGTAAGGCCTTATTTTTCGGAAAATGATCTATATGCAACTTAAAAAAAAAAAAAAAAAAAAAAAAAAAAAAAAAAAAAAAACCCTTTCTTTCTTTATGGCAAACAATTTCATTAATATATTAAAAAATAAAGTTAAATTAGATAAAGTTTAAACAAAAGGATTTTATTATCATAGACATGAATACAAAAAAGATGGCGCGTAACTTCACTTCAATAATTAGGACTATCACGCGCATCACCTGATCGTGTCGTCCGATATGGATCCGGGTTGTAATATTGGGTCACGAGATTATCGCACCTCGCATGACAATCCGTGGACCGTCCGAGATTATATATATAATTAGCAATGACCGCGACTTCGTCTGCGTGGAACTTATGTAAAAAAACAGTGATTATTAAAATCATCTGAATGTATTAAGTCCATTTACTTATCTACATTTCTCTGGTACTTAAGTTGCGTCGTCAGTAAAATTACAAAAACTTTTGATAGAGCAAACCGATTTTAATAAAACAAAGACTAAATGCTACTCCAGGATATACTTTATGATTTTCTTGGTGAGCTTTTATCATGAATGCAGAACTTTAGCGGTGATGCGTGTCCAAATAGACCGACAGACAGATAGACTAAAATGTTTGAAAGTATTTTATTACTTATTCCAAGACGCCTGCAATTTTTTTTTTCACGAAAATGTTAAAAGTACAAACACGTTAGATTTACATTCTTATTATTTGTATAGAAGAAGAAGATTTACAATTACACAATGAAACGATATTAGAGAATAAATTGGTATTTTATAATGTAAGTATCTACCGTTAATTAATTAATTTTAATTCTCTAAATGAAGATTTCTTTATGTTTGTAAATACACATAATCCTAACTACTATTATTAATGAGAAAGTGGGATTTTTTTTGAGGTGAAAATTTCTTCAGGCGCGTTGACTGGTATTTTTGGCGGGAGATAAATTTATAATTTCGCCCATCACACGTCTGATTAATTTATATACTGTATAAAAATGTATATCACTATTGTTCGGAGTGCCAATGGATGTGAAAACAAGACTAATGATGACAATTTCAATTAACAAATTTTGAATAACTCAGATTATAATTAATTTAAAAATTCAAAAGAAAACACAGTTATGTCATTGTTTTGACTTTTTTGTCATTTTGTTGTTTTCGCGCAAAAGTATTCTGAATTAGCCTTGATGCCTTGAGATTAATGATCACTTGCTTTACAAAACTATCAAACGATTTCAAACCAAATCAAAAATATTCAGTTTAGGCCCTAATAAGGCGTATGAAGGTCAAAACTACCACCGGTTCGGAAAACAACCCACTCATCGAGAAGAACCGGCAAGAAACTCGATAGGGTACATCCTTTTAACATATATATACTTCGAATATATTATACGTTACAATACCGTTTTTAGTGGGTGCACAGAGAGGAGCCAATTCCAGACATCACCATCGTTCACATATTGATCCACTCTATAATAGCCTACGAAACTAAAACCTGCTTGACATGACGCTTAAATTTACAGTCCGGCAAATCGGTAATATGTTTTGGGACTTTATTTTAAAACCTAACACTATTACCTAAGAAACTATTACTGGTTTTGCTAAGTCTGAAACATGGGACGACCAGTTTGTTACAGTTTCTAGTATTTAGATCATGCCGGTCCTATACAAAATGCAGGTTTTCAAAGTTTTTACGCACATACATTAAATTATCAAAAATGTATTGTGAGGGCAGAGTTAAGATACCAAATTCCTGGAATTTCGTTTTTAATGATTCGCGAGATCCCATATTATATATTGCTCGAACAGCCCGTTTTTGTTATAAAAATATGGTGTCTACCTCAACAGCCGTCCCCCACAGCAGAATACTATAAGATGGCTATGGAAGTAAGCGAAGTAGACTAACCTAGCAGTAGCAATATCTGTAAGCTGGCGAATTTTTCGTATTGTGTATGCAGCCGAACTTAATATATTAACCACTTTTTTAATATGATTTAATTTAATATGATATTTGATAGCAGACTCCTTTTCCATCAATCCCAAAAGATCAAAGAGATATATTCGAAGTTTCTTAAGAAGCACTGTATGCCCTAGTCTCTTCGTACTACATCTGAGGCATTCTTGAAACACAAAGTTCAAAAATTTGCACAAATGTGTTATCGCAAGGGCAAGTGAGGTTGATTATTATGTTACACACGTCAGGGGTCAGTGAATGACATAGGGTAATTTTCAGCCAGAAAAATATGCTATGTCGGAGAGTTAAATCAAATCTACGTTAAAGCGAGTGAAGCCATGTGCAAAAGCTAGTATTGAAATATTCATGCTTAGAGGCGTTCGTGTGGTGTATCCTTTATTTAGTTTCTTTTTTGTAAATGACGAATATTTATGAAGAATATTCAAAAAACCTTTTAAATTGAATCAATTCATTAATTTTGAATATATCTTTCACCATTATTATACACTACATTTTGTCTTTTTCGCTCGTGTTACTACAAAGTTGATCTATGCTTCGGGAACGTGTTTTGCCGGATGAATTGTACCGTATATGCTTTTTGTACTCCTGTCAACATCACAACATATTATAAAATTCCTCTGCCACGGCTGTCTGTCTGTGCGATAAACTTAAAAACTATTGAACGGATTCTCATGCGGTTTTCACCAGTAAATAAAGTGATTCATGAGGAAGGTGTAGGTATACAATTTGTTTTATTTTTTAAATATTATCAAGGCGGGACAACACTCGCCGGGTCCGCTAGTAATATTATAGAGTGAATGTTAGTTTATTTGTTGTTTTAACTCTTTAACGCAGGTGCATTTGAAGCCATGACGGCGTTGTTGGCGTGTTCGAACACCGCGTCGATGGACGTAGGTTCCGAGCCTGACTGAGGAGCTGTCGGTAAAGTAAAAGATATTGAAGAAACCATAGCATGGTGGTATGACTTTTCTATGTCCGCCTGGTTCGCTACCACCCTCTATTTGAAAATCCGTCGGCAAGCATTATGTAGGTGGTAGAGCCACGCTGAATCTGTTACTGGTTTCAGCATGAATGGGTCGGCTCGCCCGGGGTAGTACCACCCTCCCACAGAAAACCGACGTGAAGTAACAGTGCTTGCATTGTTGCGTTTCGTTCGGTCAGTGAGAGCGCCGGAGGAGACGTGAAGTAACAATGCTTGCATTGTTGTGTTTTGGATCGGCTCGCCCGGGGTAGTACCAGAAACACCCACGTCAAGTAACAATGCTTGCATTGTTGTGTTTCGTTCGGTCAGTGAGAGCACCGGAAGCCCATCTCCCCTCTCCTTCGCACACCCTCGCTTCTCACTCTCCCAAACACAAGGCGGCAATGCACTTGCGATTCTCCTTGTATGGCGAATGTCTATGGACGATTATGATCACTTAACATCAGGTTACCCACCTGTTCGTTTGCCTCCTATGATATATATATAAAACAAACGTCAAATCTAAATCACCGCGCACGAAGTCGAGGGCAAAACTTAATAAGTTAAGCCATTAACATGAATGTAAATTAAAAAAACATGTGTTACTGTTTATTGTTGCTTCTAAACAGACGACAAAAATTATCTTCTATATCTTCTCTACATATAATAAGAATGTAAATCTAATATGTCTGTACTTTTTCGATTTTCGTGAAAAAAATTGTTGCAGGTGTTTAGGAATAAGTAATAGAATACATTTCAATCATTTTCAGAAATGTCTGTCTGTCTGTTTGTATGAACACGCATCACTAATAAAGTACTGGGTTCACAATAAAACTTCACTGATAAAATCATAACTTAGTCTTTGTTTCATTAAAATCGGTCCACTTTATCAGAAGTTATAGTAATTTTAAATGACGGTGCGAGGTAAGTACGAGAGAAAAGTAGTAATCTACGAGTATACCAATATTATAAAGTTTATTTGTTTGGTTGAACGCGATAATCTCAGGAACTACTGGTCCTATTTCAAAAATTCTTTCCGTGTTTAATATCTTATTTATCGAGAATCACGCTAAGACCAATAGGAGTGGAGTACCAATGAACAATATTTCAAAATCGGGGTTTTACCCTTTCTAAAGCTTCCACTGCTTTTTAGCGTTACCCCAAAGTAACTATTCCACGCGGGCGAATTCGCAGGCAGAAGCTAGTACCTACATAATAAATATCAAAAAACATCTTTTGTCTTACCCGATTTTTTTTTCATTATAATTGTGACGTCATTATTTGTCTATGAATCACACAACATACGATATAATCGAATCTAATTTAACGCGTGACCGGTGTGATCTTCACTAATTTAGGATAAGAACTTATCTCACAATATAAATACAGGCATCAATAGTGTTTCAGGCACAGTACACAGATCTTCTACGAAGCTCGATCATATTTGGAATAATGTCCGACTCGAAAACAATCCAAGAGTTCCTTGACAACGGTCAGTACTCCAAAAACGGCGTGGAGAGGTACGAATGGATATTCGGAGAAACTTTCCTGTCCAGCGGTGGCATGACGATAACACCAAAAGTTTTGCAACATGCCGAATTAGGACCCAATCCGAAAGTCCTGGACATTGGCTCCGGTCTCGGTGGTCATTCGTTTCTCATCGCTGACAATTTCGACGCAGAGGTGATAGGGTTGGATCTCTCTGTTAATATGATGGAAATTGCGAAGAAACATTTGGAGAACCGACCACATTTGCAGAACAAAGTGTCATTCCGCATTGAAGACTACACGAAAAGCAGCTTCCCTGACAACAGCTTCGACTTGGTCTACTCTAGGGACTCTTTGATCCATATCGAGGATAAGTTAAGTCTTTTCACGAATGTTTATAAATGGTTGAAGCCTGGAGGCTACTTCCTCTTCACTGACTATGTAAGAGGAGAAGATGAGGAGAAATACAGCGATGAATTCAAAGCATATCTAATGAAACGTGGGTACCACATGGCTACCACTTCGGAATATAACAGAGTGTTATGGGCCAGTGGATTTGAGGAAGTCGAAGTGAAAAATTGGAACCAAGAGTGGAAGGATATTCTTCAAGTCGAGGTAAATAAGCTTAGAAGCGGCCGAGAATTATTTTTGAAAAGATTTTCGCAGAAAGATTACGATGACTTGGAGTCGGGGTGGTTGGATAAGATTCGGAGGGTCGACGCAGGACACCAGGGATGGGTTCTAGGTGTTGCCAGAAAATTGCCAGAGTAAATTAGAAAAAAGTCAAAGTATGAAATTTTTTTTTCTTATATGTTGTTAGATACTGTATGTATTAAACTAAATACATTTATTTCATCCTAAATTGCGTGTTTATTTTGAAATATATGTTTTTATTACAGTTTTCATTCAATTATTATATTTGTATTGAAAATACTATTGAATCCGGCAGGTAGATTTAGAGCGCTGGATAACCCACCTCACACTCCCCCTCCCCCAAACACAAAGTGGCAACGCACTTGCTACTCTTCTGGTGTTGCAAGTGTCTATGGACGGTAGTGATCACTTAACATCAGGTGACCCACCTGTTCGTTTGCCTCTTATAATATAGAAAAAGATCTTCTCCTGTCATAGACTTTAATAAGTCATAAATATAAAAGAAAAAGATTAAATTAAATAATATCGGGATGTGTTGAAGTGCTGAACATATGGGAATCAAAAAATAAATAAATAGATCGTTTGAAAAATATAAAAACATAATAAAGATCCATCAACAAAACCACTTAAAATCTGCAGGTGAAGTACCTGAAGTACGAAAAAAAAAAGAAATTTGATCACATCATCTTGGTGAAAAAGAACTACGAACACTCGCACAACAGAATATCTATATATATAAAGATGTAGATTCTTTATAAAGTAAATAAAAAGGGGCAGCAATTTCGTTTCAAAAACAATATGCAATATTTGTAATCACCCATAGTATTCCCTTGGGCAGTCTCACGAGACCGCTCTTCAAAATAATGAACGCGACTAACGATACGCAAATGCAAAACAACTTTAGTTCAAATAAAACGATCCGTATACAAAATATTTTCAGAAAACCATAAATTACGTTGTCAAAACGTAGACACTTGTAGGATGACTGAAACTTAACGGCATTCATAATTTATAAGCGGAAGCGCTTAACATGAAAAGTTAGAATTACTTTTTAAAATCCATATCTATATCCTTAACAATAATATAAATGCCGCTATGAGCATATTTCTATGTACCGCTTTCATACCTTAACTACTGAACCGATAATCATAGAATTTTATTTCATTAATTTCTTTCAAGAATATAGACTAGGCCACAGGGTACTGTTTATAAATACAAAATACTGCTCCAGAGAGATAGAACAAATCTACATTAACGGAAGCGAAACCGTAAAGTAAAACTTGTATACTATAAATAGTAAAGAGACGAAATCAATACAGTGAATATAGGTTAACACTAGAAAATCCTCGAATCGAAAACGTCTAGAGGCTTCAAATTCATCAACACAACATATCTTAATAGTTTTTGACGTTTTTTCTATCTCTCTGCACGTCTATTAATTTGTTCGCCAATTACTTTTAAATTACAGAGTCAAATGAAATACAACTTGTTATAATAATATGTTAATTTAGTATACATAATTTAGTAAATTTTTTATACATTTTATACATGTAATGTACTAATTCTTTGTTAACAAATTACTTATCTACATAGTGAAAAACAAATAAATATAAAAAAGAATATTTTATAGATATTCATACTGTATTATAAATAAATATTTAAAGTGTGTCTATCTAAAATCTAGTCTATTAATCTAAAAGTAAAAGTATAAAAGTTTGGCTCTAAACCGTGTTTGCTATTCAATTATTACAGTTGTAACATATTATCGTTTGTGTAAAATCGAGGATTCATCAAACCGCTTCACCTTATGAAATACACCAACCGTGCAAAATCGACTAGACACTCATTCGTCACTGTGACACGACCCTTAAATAAATGAAACGGCCTATCGGTCCCGCCGTATTTGTTGGCGATAATGGTTTTTGTTAAATTGGACGGACCGTTTTGTTTGACAATCTGACTGACACTTTAAGAATATTACTTGTCAATTAGTCGACAGTTCAAAGCAAAAAAAAATGAGTGTATCATTTAAGTAGGTACTGTATGTTTTCACTGATAGGTTATTGAGTTGACTCCTGACCGTTGCTATTGGCCTGTTGTTACCCACAAGTGAACAACCACCAAATAAATATTAGTGAACTACGTAATATACGAATGTTCAAAACATCGGACCTATAGATATTCTTTTAGTTTGTGATGTATCATTTCTATATAATTTGTTAAAAATTTCTCAAATAATTCGAAGAAAACACTTTAGTTCTACTTTCTTTTGAATAATATTATAATTTAACAGCAAAATGGTTACAATGGGGACAATGTGAACTGTATTTTATGAAACGAAAATGTATAACGAAAAAAAGAGATAGCTATAAATGTATATATAGGTTTTAGGCTGTGAGAGAATGAGATAGTATATTCTTAATGTACTCGAAGTGTATACAAAGAGAAACAGAGAGAGAGAAACGATGAAATCTATAGCATATTACTTTCTGTGGGATTGTAGTTGGTGGCGCCGTTGCGTTGTCGACGCCACCGAAGGGCGGGGTTTCTTTGCTAATTTAAGTGGACTGTATATGCGGGGGGTGCTATATTTGATATTCAACTATTGCGATCAGCTACGAAGAGGGAGACAAGGGTAGGAAGGGAACTTGGCACATACCTCGCGACGCTGCAGTTTCCACGTGGCTAGCCGGCTAGGTGATTCTCGTTGCTCTCCACTGGGTTTTCTCCTACACAACACTTATTGTTTATAATGTATGTCGGCACGCAATATGCGGAGCGATGCGTTTATTTCTCACTCGACCAGGCGAAAATTCAAACTGTTTGCATGCGGCGCGGCGCGGAAACAACATTAATGGTGCGGCGCGGAAACAACAATAACGATAGTAGTGGTCGCGCGTCCGACGCGCTACCGAATATAAGCATGTGCCATAGGAAGGGGTAATTGAGCGGGGCTAGAAAGTGGTGCGATCTGATCACAATAATGCAGGAATTTCAAATATATATAAAGCGGCGCAACCAGTAGTGAATATCGCGTACTTTTAAAAAATATTCTGTATTGTGTATTATTAACATTGTTAATATGTATTATAATATTACAGAATAATGCTGAAAACTAATATTTACCACCGCCATAGTGTATTCATTTCATTATTTTCAAAATTGATCAGAATACTAAGTTTCACTAGGACCGTGTCACACACGTCACACCCGGTTTTTTTTAGATTTTTATACATTAGGAACGTATAGACACACACTTCTTTTATAAGGAACTGTTACGATTATGAACAAGGTAAGTGTTTCCATTAGGTTGATGAATCATTAACAAAAGTACCCGTATCATATTGTCCTGATACCTGATAGAAATACAACTGTTAACAAGTAGCTTCAAGATGATAGCTAGCAAGATGAGTATTATGAGACACTAAAATATCTATACTATAAAAAAACTATAACAAAGCTTGGCTTATAAATCTTCAAAGCTTAAAATTTTGGAATAAAAGAAAAGGGAGGAAAAAGAAAAAAAAAAACCCGAGAAAAAGAAAAAGAAAAAAGAATAATATTGAAAAAAGGGGGGTGGGGAAAAAAAAAAAAAATTTAAAGGGAATAAAAGTAAATCAGTCCAATTAAAATGTTTTCAAAAAATATTTAATGTACAGATTTGGATCTGGATGATAATCTTTATAAATAAAATCATTCATTTCAAACCATTTTATTTTTTTCATTGCAAAGAACATATTTCATTTTATTACCCATTATGATATTGAGATTTCACCGTAAACAATGAAAACCAATGATAAACGTAGACATATGAGTTGTCACTGACGCCATCTTGAATACATGCGTCTATAACAGGCGCTTCCACAATTATCGCTATCTTTATCATACAGCCAGTGTTGCGCTAAGCTATAGCTATATGGCTAAGTTATTCTATACATATTATATTTAATTTACCCTCTTTTATGTCTAAATAAAATGATATTAAAATTACAGCTATCTTAACATGGTTTGAACATACTTTTTTATTTACAAAAAATGGCATCGGGCACATTATTGTTAATAACAAAACTGTCTGACAATAATAATTTCATGTTTTAGTAGCGTTTCAGAGTTAGTGAAAAACGAAACATTCTAAATTATATAAAAATCAATGTTTTTGCCTGTAACGGTGCGATATGCACTAATAAACACAACGTTTACCGGCAGCCAAGTAGCCCGCACGCTGTTTGGAAGAACATAAAGATATACAAAAAACAGGCTTATTCGAATTCGTTGTCGAAACCGTTGCTAACTCTTAGACGAATAGATACGGCAAGTGACAGTTGACGCGTCGTGCTCATATGTTTTTAATATTTATATTTTTCTTCTATACAATGGAGTGTGAAAAAGTTTTAATACAAATTGAAAATAGTTATGATATCATTCAGTGTTTAATCTATCATTATTTATTTTATGAATATATTTTATCGTTTACAATTTACCTCTATCAACTTGATATTTTATAAAGTAAACTATACTGACTGTATAGTAAACATCTACAAAAAAGGGAAAGGAACTTCGTTGGGGATCCAACAACTGGGGAACCATAGACCTCTCAAGCTTTTTTTACATTACCGCCAATACATGTAGGTTAGATTTTATTTTAATTGAACCCGGTAGATGATGCTACGAACGGGTTGTAGGCTTATTTTAAAAGATTTCTCACATACCATCTGGGTATATGTTTGAGTGAGTCCCTTGATAGTTTGGATGCACAATTGGAAACGGTAGGTGTGGATGCAATCGGGATTTAGGTTTATTAAAATTTTTCGCATTTAAAAATACAGTTGAAACCGGTGATAACCGATTTGATGCAACCGAAGTTGCACGGGTCAGCTAGTCTCCAATATATTCATTTTATTGAAAGAACGCGTCGGTTTTCCTAAGAATAAAATAACATTTCTGTGCCAAGAGTTGATGCAAAACCAATAAAGCTTGTCATGTCACTCGACTCGTGAAGAATTTAATATATCAGATAACATTTGTGACCGATTCGACATTCGACATATTTGAAATACGTGTCTATAATATGTATTGGGTATGTACCCAATACAATAAATTAGACTACATATTTCGCTAGAGAAAATGTTGGCCATGATCTATACCCGTATTCATTGAAATTACGAAATGAATAAATCAACTACTTTTTATTCAAATTCAGTCCAAATAGTCATATAAAATTTTCTCAAAAAATGGAGTTTTTTTATTTTTTTTTTTTTTTTTATGTTATAGGAGGCAAACGAACATGTGGGTCACCTGATGGTAAGTGATCACCACCGTCCATAGACACTTGCAACACCAAGGGAGTCGCAAGTGAGTTGCCAAACTGTGTTTGGGGGAGAGGGGAGTGGGGAAGTGGGGGATGGGGAGGGGAAGAACGGGGAAGGGGAGAGGAGGTGGGTATCCGGCGCTCTCACTGACCAAACGAAACGTAACAATGCAAGCACTGTTACTTCACGTCGGTTTTCTGAGAGAGGGTGGTACTACCCCGGACGAGCCGACCCATTCATGCTGAAACCAGTAATAGTTTCAACGTGGCTCTACCACCTACAAAAAAGTTACTATTACAAAAAATCAGCCAGCCAAAATATGCCTAGTGGTGCATATAAGCGTAATTAAAAATCGCCACAAAGACCGGACGCTACAGAGTATCCAACGTATTTTTGCAACCTTCACCAGGTCATTGGTACTCCTTCTGGTGGTTCAACTTATACTGGATTTTTACTACGTTGTCGCCACTCAAGAACTTTTCAACACCATCGGGTATCCATACTACGAGGTATGTGTATCACCCAATGCCATTTAAGAGTAGCAATTCGGAAATGTTGTGTACTACACTTACAATACTTTAATTTTTTTTTAATTATTTTTATATTCCACGGAGGACAAGGACTGTTATAAAATAATTAAAAAACTATGTTTCAATATAACTAAGTTTGTGTGACCTCCACATACAAATTCATTGTGATAATCAATTGTTAAAAAAAATTAGTCATGTACAAATTTCACATTATTGATTAAGTTTACGTCTATGTTGATGTATCCTTTTTTTTTTTTTTTACATGGGGAAATCCCTTATGGATACCCACCCTCTCGGGGGAGAGAGTGGGTTATGTCCGACTCGCACGGACTAAAACCCCACGGTGTACGTCTGCCACTATAGTTGGGGTGGCACGAGATTTCTATAGACTTCATCGTGCCGCCCCAGCGGTTGGCCCAGCGGCGAAAGCGCCGCCGCCGTGCCCCGTCCTATTAGGAGACAGCCGGGTACACACCGACCGTCTCCTCCGTCCGCCGGACCTGTGCAATGGGAAGATGGGCCCCCCGACCCACCTTCCCTAGGTCCGGTTACGGTGGCGGGAGGAGGCGATTGAACTGCCGCCTCCTCCTGCCTGTCTTCCGTTGGCGGAGAGGGCCGCTTAGAGGATCATCCTCGCGCGCCCTCTCCGCCGCCTCCTTCTGCGAGACGACTTCCTCGCAGAAGGAGGCCATTGCTCTCCACACATCCTCGCTACCGAGCATGGCTGCAACCACGCTCGGCAGCGAGAAGTCCCTCCTACAGCCGCAGCCAGAGTGCGACGTTGCTCCTCCCACGCAGCACACTCGGACAGAATGTGCTGCGCGGTGTCCGGGTCAACGCCGCACTGATGGCATACGGCGGTCGGCTCCCTGCGAGCTATCCGGTGCAGGTACCAACCGAAGCAACCGTGCCCGGTCAGCACCTGCACCAGACGGAACGTCAGGGAGCCCCATCCTCGATTACACCATTCCGGCAGGACCGGGCGGACGGCGTCGATAGTATATCTACCGTACTGCGCATCCGCTAGGTCCTGCCTCCACCTCTCCATCCTTCTCTCCCTCTATTCCCTTCTTTTTACCTCTACTTCCCAGGGAGCCAGAGGCTCCCCCATCCGCTTCTTAGCCGCCGTATACTCGTATACGACGGCCAGCACCTCCGCCTCTAGCTCTCAGGGAAAGGAGCCGGCCAGCACCATGGCCGCCGCCGAGGACACCGTTCTGTACCCTCGTATCACCCTCAACGCCACGGTACGCTGCGTACTTCGCAGCGCAATGTTGATGTATCCTAAGTCAATATTTTCAAATATAATGAAGAGAGTATGCAAGTTTGTTATTTGCAACAAATTGTAAACATTATAATTCTTAGGGCTCATATATTTCCTAAACTCCAAGAAAAGGTACTGAAAACATCTCGCGAAAACATACTAAATTCTTCATAATCCCGTTATATTTATTTTCTTTTACGGTACACGTTTCTCAATATAAATTTACTAGAAAAGCCTTTATATTAAAAGACGCGGTTTTAATATATATATAATCACAAATTTAAAACGATATTATCTTGTATAGTATTTATGATTAAAATTATGAACAAAACTCATATAAAATTATCAGAAATGATTTAATTGCAGTAGTTAAATTAATTTGATTCACCATTTATGAAATGCTGAACTTTACTTGCGTATATATTGTTACAATTTGTAGGAAACCTTGGTCACTCGTTGTTATAATAGTTAAATATTTTATGTCAAGGGGTTATTTTTTGTTTTGAGAAAATAAAACCGACTTTAGAAGAATGCACCAGAATGTCCTCGACCACAGTTAGGTACTAACCTAACCTTGAATTATCATAGGCCTACTAATATTTTAATGACTATATACTTCCTATTCGATTCTAAAGATTTTCCTGATGTACTTTCGAAAAACAATACCAATGAAGTTAAAATGGGAGCCCCTACATAATACTCCCGTTCCAACTAAAAAAAAAATTCCACATCATCGTTACATAATATAAAACAAAGTCCCCTATCGCGTCTGTCTGTCTGTCACTCTGTTCGCGATAAACTCAAAAACTACTGAACGGATCTTCAAGTGGAACGTTTTGGTATATAATTTATCAAGGTTTTGTTTAAATTGGTTGAAATATAAAGGTAATTGTTGGACATGTCGGAAAAAGTCAAGCCGCTTGGGATTTTTCATCGAAGACGCTGCCTAATCCTTTTGAGATATAACAAAACAACGTATGTTGGGATATTCCCCTTTTACAGATCTACAAAGAAGTCTGTGAGGGTATATATCTATCTTTTAAGGATAGCCCACTATACTCATTATATGTTGTAAAAAAAAGGTGACGTACAATTTGAAAGCTATTTAGACAGATACAGTATTAATAATTATCAACTTAAAGACGTTAGTTATATTAAGAATTTCATGCACATTCTTATCTTTATTTTAATATATAAAAATCACGTGTCACGGTATTTGTGTTCGTAGTCCTCCGAAACGGCTAGACCTATTTTTGTGAAATTTTTATTGTATATTTGGTAGGTATGAGAATAGGTAGTTAACTTCGGGAGCACTTCGGTTGACTTTTTAAAAAGACTACAAGTCGATATTAGACAATTTATTATACTAGCGTCGATTTTAGACACTAATTATATAACTTAAAACTATTACAGTCGATTTTAGACTTCCTATCCTACGTGTGTATCCTACGAGAGTCGATTCAAGACTTCCATCTTAATTTCTTATTCTAATAATGTTACAAATGCTGACCTAGCGTCTATCTTACATCCCGTACGGGGAACGCTAGGCAAGCTTAACTTAGTTTAGGCATATGTAGAGAGTCTATGGGAATATAAGTAGGCCTAAAGTATATTGTATACCTCTAGGTGATTAGGGTATCCCTATCTATAATATATTTTTTGTATTTTGACAATTTTTTTTCTTATATGCCATCAAAAAATGTTCATCTTCCTTACCCTCCCAGTAATACGATTTTGATATTTTTTTATAAACAATATCCAAATGATTCAACGGTTATTCGTATTTCAAACAAAACGAAATTATTGATGTTGCTGAATAACAGATGGCGCTACGTCCGCCTCATCAAAATTTCTTCCACACCATGCGTAAGTCATTCATGAGAATTTTACATTTGCTATGTATAACAAGGCAGTGCGTGCAAATTTTTTACGGTTGATTTTAATTTATAAGTAATTAACTGTTACCCATGGCTTCGCCCGCGTGGAGTCTCCGAAACGGTCTACCGATTTTCACGAGACTTTTACTGGCAAATAACTGTAGTTATAAGAAATAACTTAGGCTATTTTATTCTATACTATCATCCGTGACTTCGTCAATATGGGATTTAATTTAAAAAAATGTTGTGTACAAATGTGTACGTGAGGCGCGCGCTATACTGAATACTGCATCTTAAATTTATTACATTTACACGGTGCAGTGTACATGTGTTACATCGAACAAAATTTTTTTATTAAATCATCTTCATATTTCTGACACATAACAACATAATATAGAGCACAGAGACAAAAATTAAGTTAACTTATGTTTATTTAAAAAAAAACCTAGAGATGGTGTTGTTAAACTATGAGTAATTCCTGAATCAATGTGACAAGATTTTTATAGAAAACATAAACCTAGATAATATTATATCGCGTTATAGAAAAGAAGTCTCAAAAGTATCCAATAGAGTTTTGTCAGTACATGTGTCGTTTCGAAATTTGATAAAGTTTGTTTTGCAAATATTGATGAGTATTGGAATCATTGGGTCCAGGGTTGTGGTAATTTACGATTAGAAATTTAGATTAATTAGTTTAGGCTTTTGCAGTTACATACATTTAATTAAATACATTTCTGTTATTTTTAGAATTGACTATCTGTCTGCCTGTTTGTTTGACCACGCATCACTGTATTATGTAAATAAGTACTTCGCAAAACCCGTTTCTAATGAATATTCCTTGAATAATATTAGTAACTTCCAGAAATGATCTATGCAGAGGTTAAGCAGGTGTTTAAATTTACAACAAGGGGACGTCTTGTCGCCGCGCCGCGATAAATTCATAAACTTGTTAAGTAATGTCGCATTTAAGCGCTCACTTTTCGCCTCGAGCCTGAAATTCCTCGTTATAACGTATTACATATATATTTTACTATAATGATATATAAAGAAACGAGAAAACAGTGCGTCTATCCGTGTGTACACGCGGAAGAACTGAATCTTCTTTGGCTTTTTGTTTTGGTCATAAACTTTTCTTGGTGGCACTACCACGCTGAAGCTATTACTGGTTTCAGCATGAATGGGTCGGCTCGCCCTGTATAGTACCACCCTCTCATAGAAAACGTACGTGAAGTAACAGTGGTTGCATTGTCGCATTTCGTTCGGTCAGTGAGAACGCCGGAGACCCACCTCCCCTCCCTCTCGCTCTTTCCCCACTCCCCTTTCCCCAAACACTGGTTGGCAACGCACTTGCGACTCTTCTAGTGTTGCAACTGTCTATGGACGGCGGTGATCACTTAACATAAGATGACCCACCTGTTCGTTTACCTCCTATGATATAAAAAAAACTATATACTATACCAAGTCCCATAGTATAAATACTTAGCATTACTTTTACTCATTTTGGTATACTATTAGTCGCAGACCGACACTTATACATACTTACACGTACACACAAAGACATGCCTACCTTACGTTTAACGCGTAATGCGTAGCGCAAACTTTTCCCTACCATGCCATAAAAACTACTTACGGTAACGTAATATTCTCTACATATTATAAAACAAAGTCTTCTGCCACTCTACAGAATGTGAATCAACCGGTGTATGAAATTAAAGTAGTGATTCCATTAATTTCTTCTCCATTATGATTATGATCGAATGTCGGTCACTAGATGATAATTATTTGCATTAAACTGTACCCAAAACCCGCTATACTTTAAACATTTTAGATTGTTTCAATAATATCAAATCAATCAATAGCATTTGAATAATAATAAACACTTTACTGCACACCTTACAAATACACAAAATTAAACATATTACAATATATGTCTACAGTTAGACGATCCTATTCGCTTAGAGCGATCTATTACAGGCAGCATTTCATTTTCAAAATACCCGCAGGCAAAATAAAAATATACACACAAAAAATATAACAACTACAGAGATAAAACAAAAGTAACAAAAATACTAACATATAAACCTTTTATTAATCAAATATATTAATTAATACACAGTCTACACACACTGCATTCTAAAACTGCTTGAGAAAGGTAAAACAAAGTATACTATTTTCATTACTGTGAAACACAATATTTTATTCTAATTTTTGGTATTACAGTAAAAACAGCACAAAATAATTCATAATTAAAAATTCAATCCCAAATTACTCTACCCGCGAATTGACCTGAATATAACCATTTATATAAAGTCCTTTATATATATATATATTCTTTAACCATTCCTTTGACAAAGCTCGATAGCTGTCTGAAGGCTACAATTTCCAACACGTGTCGACTATCGAATAGCTCATTTCCGAACGTTCGACGTTCGCTTCACATCGTATCATTCTATATTGAGGGACAATAGGCAATCTGTGAAGTACGTTCATACGTCAAGAGAATTGTTATATATATTATACTAGCCGACCCGTGCCCACTTCGTTGGGCGGTAATAGGCATTATCAAGCTACAACTTTTCTCTAGAACTCGATCATATATACCTCATAATTAAGGCAGCGTTCGTAAGAAACGTTTTCGTTCGACCATTTTTCTCCGACTCCCCAGATATTACCCCCTACAACCTCACAAAGTTTACCTCTTTATAATATTAGTATAGATTATAGATAATATAATTAGTTAATAGCTTCTGCCCGCGACTTCGCACGCGTGGAATAGTTATTTTGGGCTAAGACGCAGCGGAAGCTCTCAAAAAGAAAAATACCCCGATTTTAAAACATTTTTCATTGTTGCTCCGTTCCTATTGCCCTTAGCGTGATGATATATAAACCTAAACACTCACAAATAACGTGGCTTTCTATTGGTAACAGAATTTTCAAAATCGGTTTAGTAGTTCCTGAGATTACCCCCTACAACGTCACAAACTCACAAACTTTACCTCTTTATAATATTAATATATAGATTATAGCCCCTGCCCGCGACTTCGTCCGCATAGTAATAGTTATTACTCTGGGCTAACGCTGACACACAGCAAAAGCTCTCAAAAAGAAAAAAACATCTCGATTTTGAAACATTTTTCATCTGTGCTCCGCTCCTATTGGTCTTAGCGTGATGATATATAGCCTATAACCATTCTCGATGAATGAGCTATATAACACTGAAATAATTATTCAAATCGGACCAGTAGTTCCTGAGATTACCCCTTACAACGCCACAACGTCACAAACTCACAAACTTTACCTCTTTATAATATTAGTATAGACTAGCTGACCCTGCCACGCGTTGCTGTGGCTCAGTTTTTACATGTTAAATTAAAATTATGATAAACTATATGGCATTACGGGGTAATAAGTCTGTTTAAAAACTGACGGGGTAAAGAAAAATTAATACAGAAAAAGCGAGGTTACTTAGTAAATAGATTAACAGAATACGCGCACCATATAATAAACTGGAGTTGAAAATGAAATTCACATTTAAAACGTGGCGCCATCTTTGAGATATCTATAACAGTCGGTCCTACAGTCTTCTGTCAATAAACTAATTTATAACGCCATCTGTTTTACACTGATGAAACTTACAATAAATAACAATAACGAACATTGACAGTCATTTAACATGTAAATAAAAAAATATTGAGGCCATTTATCGAAATATAAATTATCGTGTCTCTCAAGTTGGACCAAATTATACAAAATGCCAACTTTCATGAACATCCGTTGAGTAATTTCGGAGTTCATCGTGGACAAACATCATTACACTAGATTTTTATATATTTAGAAGACTTAGTAGCCAACATTTTAGGTTATTTTAGAGAAATTAGTCACGAATGTTCCGCATAACAACAATTTACGGTGTTTCAGGCAAAACACAGTGACAATCCAATTTCATTACGAGCACTATACATCACAATCTCAATATTGACACGTTTAGCAGTGTCGCGATACGGGATTAGCATTTGTAAATCTAATATTCAAACGGTGTGATAGCGTGTCGGTACCTAACTGAGCGACTTTCGCTAACATAGAACTGATGATAAACTCAAAATAGTGATTGTAATTTTTTGTAATTTTTGTTATCACGCTTGTTTTTAGATAACACTGTGCTTACCATAAAACATAATGCAGTTACTTTTTCACGTTAAAATATATTTTTAAAACTAACTTCATAATAAGATAAAAAGAAAAAAAATTAGAATGTAAGGTTAGTGTTTTTTTTGTTTTTCATTTGATTAAGTTATTATTCTAGCATAATACGTCGTAAACACCTATAATTAAAATTGCACTTATACAGAGTCTATTCTTTCAAAATGCGTTATGGACTGTCCTACTTATATAAATCTTGTTGGTGCTTCAAATAAAATAATAATATCTGCAAAGATTTATGGAAATCTCATATGATAATAAATATATCCATTAAGACTAGGGGGCATTGATCCAACGATCACGCGGCCCTGGTAGGGCGATCAACTTCGCTCCTGCACACCTGCCGCGGCCGCCTAGGTAGAATGTCGAACCTAGTTTCGAAACCCGGATTGAACCCATCGAGCATGTTGCTAGTGCGATACAGTAGCACTGCATCCATTAGACACGCCACACAGTATTCCATACAGGTGCACATAATTAAGTACATAGATTCTGCAAGGAACCTTATTGTTTCCTTTATTGACGTGTATGCATGTGTATCACTAATGTATAAATGTGTGATAAGTTTAGCTCGATGATTAATTTAGTTCAATTCTCGTTATTATATACAAGGCCTAATAATAGCCTAAGCCTAGGTTCGGTCACTTTGGAACCCTTGAGTTAGTTGCCATTCGACTTAGTGTTTTAAGGGCTCGGTCTAAAACCTGGTGAAGCTATGAAGGCCTATTGATATAAGAATCATTTCAGAAAAAAATATGATCCTTTGCGAGACGTCTGGCAGATGTGAAACATCAAAATTATTTTGTACAGGTTACATACATAAAGGATTGTTTACGACAGGTAATTAATATGACATAATCAAAAATAAGATTTTTTTCAAGAAAAAGATGACGGTTTGTTTAAAAAACAGTTATATATATTAAATACAAAAAATCAAAGTGATATAGCGTGGCGACGCATGCCGTAGCGACGTGTCGCCACACTAACATTCGGTCTAACCCGCCGCTATAGATGTCTCACATCAGAAAATGGAATGAGCTATCTAATGCACCTTCCAGAAGTTATAACAAGTGTTTGGCGTCAGATTTCAAATTTTAATACCTTACTTAGTCTAAAACATCCAACATGCTTTGATTGTACACAATGTTTATCTCTAAAGATATTATAATGGACGTTACTTGCAATTTTTGAAATTGATTGATCACTACCACGTCTCACTAAAAACGTTAATCTGAAATTAGTAATAGAGAGAAAGAGAGAGCGAAATATTAGTAACTAAAACAACAAAAAGAATAAAAACGCGTTCCTTGGTCAACGGTTGAGCCTGACTTCGGTTGACCCTGTTTGTATGTAACAGGAAATACAAAAAATTTCTGCCCGCGACTTCGTGCGCGTGGAATAGTTACTTTGAGCTAACGCTAACTTTGACTCGCGACTTCGTTTACGTAGAACGTAAAAATATTTTTAAATAATACTTACGTTACCTAACGTTTTGAAACATTCTTCATTGGTGCTCCGCTCCTATTGTCCTTAGCCTGATGATATATAGCCTTCTTCGGTAAATGGGCTCGAGAAACTAACACTGAAAGAATTTTTCAAATCGGACCAGTAAGTAGTTCCTGAGATTAGCGCGTTCAAGGAAACAAAGTCTTCAGTTTTATAATGTTACTATAGATTAAGATATGTTGCAGATTAACGTGTAATAATCACAATCGATTACACTTGTTTCGCTTCTTCATGGAGCATCTTCAGACCAATGTTGACTCTTCCTATGCGAGCGATGCACTATAATATCCAATAATGCATTTCCGCAAAATAACGCCTACTTCAATCAAATACTTTATCTTCGTAGTAATTTTATTAAATGACTTATCACCGCTCTAGGATTATCATGCACATAGCCAATTAGTAACAGCTGACTGGATACTAAATCTATCGTGCGGTTGGACCGGTCTTAATTGTATAGATATATATTCCCCTACTACGTCGAAGGTAATTACGCACACCATTAGATTTGTATACACCTTGGAATTAGCAATTGTCTTCCTCCTATTGTATTATTTTGGGGATCACCACATGTGTTATTAAACTATATAAATGTAAATTTTTACGTAAAAGGGTAAGGGATATCCATTTGTGTCATACTAGCTGTGCCAACGACTCCATCCGTGTGGAACCTAATGTAAAAAAACAGTGACTAATAAAATCATCTGAATGTATCAAGTCCATTTACTTATCAACTTTTCTTTCGTACTTACGTCGCGACGTCATTAAAATTACAATAAGTTTTAATAGAGTGATTTTAATGAAACCAAGACTGAATGTTACTCGAGGATATGCTTTATAATGTCCTTGGTAAGGTTTTATGTGAACGCAGTACTTTAGTAGTGATGCGTGTTCAAACAAACAGACAGACAGACGCACATTTAAAAAAATGTTTGAAATGTATTTTATTACTTATTCTTAGATACCTGCAACATTTTTTTTTTTCACAAAGATCTAAAAAGTACAGACATGTTAGATTTACATTCTTACTATATGTATAGAAAATAGATATATTTTGTCCCTACTACAATATATAACGCATAAACAATTTTAATGAAAGTGGCACGAAGTTTTTACTTTATTAGGTTATTCAAAGTATTGCCGGTATATATGCGATATATGTCTACGATATATTTCTCATTGGTTTGCATTAAATAACTTAGTACTAAATACAGGTAAAACTAAATGTATGAGATTTATTTTGTCTAATGTGCCACAAGTTCATGGTAGCATCAAGATCGAAGAGAATTTTGTAGGGTTAGTTGATAATACTGTATTCTTGGGTATCACACTAGATTCAAAATTACAATGGGGTCCTCAAATTAAACAATTGGCAAGTAAATTAAGTTCTGCTGCATTTGCCGTACGTAAGATTTGCCAGCTAACTGATATTGCCACTGCTAGGTTAGTCTACTTCACCTACTTCCATAGCTTAATGTCTTATGGCATTCTGTTGTAGGTGACAGCAGCAAAGGTAGACACCATATTTTTATTACAAAAACGGGCAGTTCGTGCAATTTACAATATGGGTCCTCGCGTATCCTTAAGACCAAGTTCAAGGAATACGGTATCTGAACTCTGCCCTCCCAATACGTTCTTGACAATTTAATGTATGTCCGTAAGAACCTTGAAAAGCTAGATTTCGTAAAAAAAACCCGGCACAATCTAAATACTAGAAACTGTGACAAACTGGTTGTCCCATGTTTTAGACTTAGTAATACCAGTATCAGTTTTTGGGAAATAGTGGTAGATTTTACAACAAAGTCCCAAAGGATATTATCGATTTACCGGATTGCGAATTTAAGCGCTATGTCAAGCGGGTTTTGGTTTCAAAAGGCTATTGTAGAGTAGATCAATATGTGAACGATGGTGATCTCTGGAATTGACTTATCTCTGTGCATCCATTAAAAACGTTTGTGACATGTACCTAATATATTCTAAATACTATATATATTTGTTAAAAAGATAAAACCAAGTTTCTTGCCGGTTCTTCTCGGTGACTGGGTTGTTTTCCGAACCGGTGGTAGTTTTGACGTTCATAAATGCCTTCTTAGGGCCTAAATTGAATAAAGTGTTTTTGATTTGATTTGATACAAGACTATTTCACTTCCTCTAAACGTAATTCTCAATTAAACATAAGTCCTGGCTTTAGGGATAAGCTCCTTGTTGTGGTATGAATGACCATTGTTGATTGTATAGGAAAACAGACTTTGAATAAATATAGTAATGAAATAATAGAATTGTTTAATATTAGTAATATACAGTTGTTACAGTGTGAAAAAGAAAAAATAGAATAATTAAGTTTTCACTTTATTTCTATTTTGCGAAGCAATCTTCTAGAATATTTACTGTCATTGTCGAGTACGTAATAGTTCTACAAGTGTCTTCTAAATGATGGCCTCCTTAGAACTTTCCAGGGAATTTTTGGTGATAACTCAGAATCTATGCTCCGTGGTATTATTTACAATCCAATTCACTTGTGCACCATAATCAAATTATATTACACTAGCCGACCCGTGTCCACTTCGTTGGGCGGTAATAGGCATTATCAAGCTACAACTTTTCTCTAGAATTCAATCATATATATCTCATAATTAAGGCAGCGTTCGTAAGAAACGTTTTCGTTCGACCATTTTTCTCCGACTCCCCATATATTACCCTCTACAACCTCACAAACTTTACCTCTTTATAATATTAGTATAGATTATAGATAATATAATTAGTTAATAGCTTCTCCCCGCGACTTCGCACGCGTGGAATAGTTATTTTGGGCTAAGACGCAGCGGAAGCTCTCAAAAGGAAAAAATACCCCGATTTTAAAATATTTTTCATAGTTGCTCCGCTCCTATTACTTTTAGCGTGATGATATGTAGCCTATGACACTCATAAATAACGTGGCCTTATATTGGTAAAAGAATTTTCAAAATCGGTTTAGTAGTTCCTGAGATTACCCCCTACAACGTCACAAACTTTACCTCTTTATAATATTAGTATTAGTATATAGATTATAGCCCCTGCGCGCGACTTCGTCCGCGTAGTAATAGTTACTACTCTGGGCTAACGCTGACACACAGCAGAAGCTCTGAAAAAAAAACATCTCGATTTTGAAACATTTTTCATCTGTGCTCCGCTCCTATTGGCCTTAGCGTGATGATATATAGCCTATAACCATTCTCGATGAATGAGCTGTATAACACTGAAAGAATTATTCAAATCGGACCAGTAGTTCCTGAGAACTTACAACGCCACAAACGTCACAAACTCACAAACTAACAACGTCACAAACTTTACCTCTTTATAATATTAGTATAGATAAAACACCACCAATATTAAAAAATATAAAGCCAAGTAACACAAGATTATGAATAAAATATAAAGTCGACTACATGACATTCCAAGACCCCGCCAAAAACTCTCTTATTGTTTTTAACCAGAGAATGTTATTTCATCCTTGATTCTTTTGACCTCTTTTATTTCCATGTCTATATAACCATATCCCACAATTTCTTTTGTTTTCAAATGCGTCATGTTGCAGTAGATTCGACCCTTTCTGAACGGGAAGCTTTTTGGAATCGATGTCGGTGGTACTGTCATGTTGTAGCACTCGTATACACCCTGCAAAATTCGTGAAAAATGGATATAACTTAGTTTATATTTTTAGTTTACGAATAACTAGAATACATTTAGTGTTATTGTTTATATAACTGTATAATTTTGAACAGTTTGAATAGTTGTTTTACTGTACATATTTTTTGTTCAATATTAAGAATAATGTACAAGAAAACAATTATTTTATAAACATTGGTGACGCCGGTGCGATGTCGACGTCACCGATGGGGCGCTTGGTGCGAGGATTTCTAAGCTAAATTTAAGTGGACTGTATTTGCGGGGGTGCTATATTGATATTCAACTATTGCGATCAGTTACGATTAGGGAGACCAGGACAGGAAGGAAACTTGGCACATACCTCGCGGCGATGCAGTCTCCACGTGGCATTTAATCTTTGTTTCATTAAAATCGTTTCGGTGTATCAAAAGTTATTGTAATTTTAATGACGACTGGAGTAGGAGTATTACGGGAGAAAAGTAGAGATGTAGATAAGCTTCAAGCTCATCCCAAAGCCAGGATATTTTATTTAATAATATAATAAATAAAATACTATCTACGAGACAGCAAACGTAGGAAAAATGTTTTATTTATTAATTTCACAAAAGAAATTATAAAAATTTATAGAAATATAGTTCAGTAGATAATGACAATAGATGGCGCCCAACATAATTATTTCTAGGTTTGTTAGTTATATTTCGAACTATCATTATATTTCCAAGTAATATTTTGAATGAGCGATTATGTTACTGCACTATTTTATTTATGCACTAAGGAGCTTAATGCCACAAGATATTTACTTCCAGTAAACTAGCAGTGTTGTGGAGAAAAAAAAGTACTGGGAAAAAATAAAGAATGAGCTCTAGCAGTCAAGTATATCTAAAACACAAGTTATTCATTATAAGAATTGTAATATTATTTCTACATTTGTTAAATTAGAAAAAACAAATTAGTTTTGAGTGAGTGTTATTACAATAAAAAGATATACTGTTTTAATCCATAGATGGCGTTAAACATATTATTTTAATAGTTTGAAATATTTTGAAGCATTACAAGTTGTACATATGTTGTTGTTGTTGTTGTTTTACATTAACACAACATATGCGAGGTTATCTTTATGTTATTCTTATTTATTTAGATTTTTTGAATTTGGCTTCAGTATCTTAGCGTTATAAAGGCAATAGGATTTTTTATTATTTGGTTTCTACTATTGTTTTTATAGGTGTTAACTTATAAAGAATGTATCTAATATAAAAAAAAATGATTATATCCAATAGACATGAATGCTCTTTATTTATTAGTTTAAATTCATAGTTTCGAGAAGCTGCATGTCGATAATATAATAATAAGCACGTGTCTAAGGCACGACTAACTGTTGTTTTGAGTACCACGACCGCGACACATATGATAAACACGAATCGTTCGTTTAAAGTTATAGTTACCGGTAAGTATGGACAAGGCTCCGCGAGCTTGCCTTGCCTCATAGCAGCTCCGAAGAACTTGTCTTTTGTGATCAGATCACACCATCTGTAGTGCATTTCAACGAAGCTCCTCTTATACACATTGCTCAGGAACTCGTAAATGTAGAAATCCACCTGACATCAATATTCAATGTAAATATATCTAAAAATGTTCAACTACGAGCGATCCCTAATAAAAATTATTAACATTAATATCTCTTGCACCACCGTCCAAATACATATAAGAGTTATTGAGGTACATATGCTTGGTACACATGTATATTTCAGTAACTTATATACGTATGAATATGTAGCTTAGCTTAGGATAGCTCAGTTAGGTCGCGAATTGCATGAACTAGGCAACAGCCCAAGCCAAGGTTTGCCGTGCACCCTTGAGCGAGTTGTCAAAATAAAATCGGCTGAGTGCCTTAAGCGCTCTCCTTAGTAGTCCGGTGAAGCTGTTAAGGCCTTGCTAGTGCAATAGCGTAGTCAGTTCGAAAAAAAAACCATCTAGAGGCGAGGTTATTTTTAATATTTTATTGCTGCAGACTTTTGGTTCGCATCTTTTTTCTGCTTTCCTTTATTTTAGTAATCAAATCAAAAATTGTTTTAAATATAGTGCATCTTGTACAATGGACAACTATTAATATTATTTAATTTACCATTTTTATTTTATTTATTATAAACATCGGATTTCTGATTTCGAATTTAGCCTTACGGTGGCCTCGTCATCATATTTTATGACTACTTTTAAGCTACAATAGAGGCGAGGTTTAGTAAGACTAATTTTATACAGCACATAACCAGGATAGATAGCTTTGGGATAATAGGATTTTTTTATAAAATTTTAGAAGGTGGTAGAGCCACTCTGAAGCTATTATTGGTTTCAGCATGAATAGGTAGGCTCGTCCGGGGTAGTAGCACCCTCTCACAGAAAACCGACGTGAAGTCAGTGAGAGCGCCGGATACCCATCTCCCCGCCTCCCTCTCCTCTCCCCCCTCCCTCATACACAGGCCGGCAACTCCCCTGGTGTCTATGGACGATAGTGATCACTTAACATCAGGTGACCTACTTGTTCGTTTGCTTCCATATATATAAAAAAAGTATATATATATTAGTGCGTGTAACTGTCACACGCAATTGAAGTAAAAGTTTTTAAATATTTTTGATTATGTCAATAAATAGTTTATATTTGATTGAAGAAGACGTTACTTTGCGGAAATCCATCATTAAATATTATAGTGGACGCTACTTTGCACTTCCGCCTGGAATTGATTGAACACTACTACGTCTAACTGCAACAAAAAGCGAATCAATTAATCAATATAATTATATAATATATAATTAATATAAATATAATAATTATCAATAAATTAATTAATATATGTTGCAGATTGACGTGTAATCACGACAATCGATTACACGTGTTTCGCTCCTTCACGGAGCATCTTCAGATCAATGTTGACTCTTCCGATACGAGCGGGTGAGTGAACGCGGCATTTTTTTTTCGAACTGACTAGGATGTCGACCTGGACAGGTCTTTACAGCTTCACCGGACTACTGAGGCAAGCGCTTAAGGCATGGGCTGTCGCCTGTTTCATGCAATATTCGCGACCTATCTGAGCTAAGCTAAGCTTTTTTTTTTTTTTTTATTTACGTGGGGAAATCCTTTATGGATACGCCACCCTCTCGGGGGAGAGAGTGGGTTATGTCCGACTCGCACGGACTAAAACCCCACGGTGTACCGTCCGCCGTATGGTAGGGGCGGCCAGGGATCGAACCTGCTGTCTTCCTGAGAAACCGCCCCGCGGCAGCCTGGCGAGTGAACGCCAGGCTTCGTCCTCTATAGAGAGACTACTGGGTACACGACCAGTCGTCTCCCTCGTCAGCCTCACCTGTGCAGTGAGGAGATGGGTCCCCAGACCCATCTCCTAGGCTCGGCTGGTTATGGGAGGGGGTGAGCGTTCCGCCTCCCCCTCCTTCCGCTCTCCTTTGGCGGAGAGGGCCACTTGCGGTCTTCCTCGCGGGCCCTCTCCGCCGCCTCCTTCTGCGAGATGACTTCCTCGCAGAAGGAGGCCACGCAGTCCACCCCTCCTCGCTGCCGAGCATGGCCGAAACCACGCCCGGCAGCGAGAGATCGTCCCCTCCGCCGCAGCCAGGGCGCGGCGCTGATCGTCCCACGCGGCACACTCAGAGAGAGTGTGCTGCGCGGTGTCCGTCTCAGCGCCGCACTCGTGACATGCGGCGGTGGGCTCCCTGCGTGCTATCCGGTGCAGGTACCAGCCGAAGCATCCGTGCCCGGTCAGCACCTGCACCAGACGGTACGTCAGGGAGCCCCAGCCCCTATTCACCCAACCCGGCAGGACCGGACGGACGGCGTCGATGGTATATCTTCCGTAACGCTCGTCCGCCAGGTCCCGCCCCCACCTCTCTAATTGCTCGCTGCGGGCTCTCGCCCGCAACGCAGCAATCTCCCTGGGAGCCGGAGGTTGCCCTCGGGATTTCCCTGCCGCCGCATAGTTGTATACGGCGGCAAGAACTTCCGCCTCCAGCTCCCAAGGAAGAGAGCCCGCGAGCACCATAGCCGCCGCCGAGGACACCGTTCGGTACCCGCGGATTTCCCTCAACGCCACTGTTCGCTGCGCTTTGCGCAGCACTCGAACGTTCGTGGCGCTGAGGGAGTCCACCCACAACGGTGCCCCGTAGGCGGCCATGGCCCTCACCACCCCTGCATACAGACGGCGGCAGGCAGCGCCCGGCCCTCCCGTGTTCGGGAGAAGTCGACCGAGCGCCGCCGCTAAGCTAAGCTACCTATTCATACGTATATAAGTTATTGAAACATGCATGCGTAACAAGCATGCATGCCTCGATAACTCTTATATGTATTTTGTGTCGGATAATTTTCTCAAAACTATATAAGTTATAACTCATCCATTTATTATTTCTGAAAAAGAAAAAGCAAAACGTGTAAGCGCGTATGCGTGCACGTGTGTTGAGATGATATGTGTAATGTCGTTGCAGTGATGTAAGGTTTTGTGTCACTGTGTCGCGCGAGCAACGTACTCAAGAGCTCCACGCCGAGGGACCGGACCTAAGCTTGAGTCGCTGCCGAAGGGGGCCTAATCTAGTGTGCGGGAGCGAAATTTACCCCCAGACTACGGCGGCGTGATCTGCGGTTACACGTCTTTAACACGTCGTTATGCGTCTTTATTTATATTATTGGTCTCTACTCTGAGTAGTGGAGAGTATGAACCGCCCATCTGTTAATTTAGCAGTGTATATTTATTATTATTGTTATGTTTTGTATCTCCATTTGTTCCAAAATATGTAGTCATAAACCTTTTTCACATATGCGTAGAATTTCGTATGTATGATTGTCCGAAAGTATATGATGCGATTCAATAAAATGTTTCGCGAAATGACCTCTCCGGCTGTTCATGTATATTGATTAATTGATTCGCTTTTTATTGCAGTTAGACGTAGTAGTGTTCAATCAATTCCAGGCGGAAGTGCAAAGTAGCGTCCACTATAATATTATAAACAAATCAATCAAAAGTTAAAAAGAAAAACATTAAATTGTAAAATCATACATCATCAATCATTAAAAAATCATACAATAGAATGAATAATGTATATATGGGCGTGCGACCGTGCTGCCATCTGATTTCAATGTAAGTAAATAACAAATAAAATCAAAGTTTAATTATATGTAGTGTCGCCATCTATCAGATAATTCGGAACTTAAATAACACAGGAAATATTACTAGCAACTCTTTGTTATGAAATATAGAAAAGTACGAAAAGTACTATGATAAGTAACGAATTAATTTAATTATGATTTAATAGAAGTTTTGGTTAGGTTTAATTATTATCTAACCGCATGGTACAGAATCGTGACGCCATATTGCCGTAACGGACTTCCGTTGTATTGTCGTCCAGTTACCTCCTTGTCGCGCCTAAAGAAGTTTAACTTCAAAAAATTAAGAATATATTCCTTACCATAATATTGTTGTCCCAAATTATCTTCGTGTGAAATTTTATTGTCACATAATAAACAGGATTTTTACGACCATAACGGTGAGTTGTCATGTTGAAATACCAAACGAATCTGGGGTTGTAATACTCTACAGTTGGGTGTTCTACGCCTATGTAGCTAATCTACAACATACCAATTCAAATATACGTAAAAAGTATGAATTAACCAAGAGCGACAACGTAACAAATCAAGTGAAATTAATGAGAAATAAAAAAAAGTCGAGGCAGTCATAAGAACTGCCGACAGAAGTGAAAACTCAAAACAATAAAATAAATGTGTTCTCTTCTGAATTTTCATATTAATTATCGTGTGAGTGACAATATTTAAATTTCAGTATTTGTTTATGAAAATTATTAACATTAGTGTGGTTTTCATATCTTATCAATATCAATCTTTATATATAAATTTCTTCTGTGCGTGTGTATGTCACTGAACTCCTCCTAAACGGCTGGACCGATTTTGATGAAATTTTGTGTGCGTGTTCCAGTGGATCCGAGAATGGTTTAGATTCACAATTGGACCCGGTAGGTGGCGCTGCGGTTGACTTTTAGGACTTTTTTTTATTATCAAGGCAGGACAACGTCCGCCCGGCCCGCTAGTAATTGTATACATTTTTATAAAATCTATTAATCAATGAAAGGTATGAGCTATAAAATATCAATATTACATGTACACAGGCCCCTATACTTATGTGTCGCTAATCTGACGCAAATCGCCCAAGCGCAATACGTCTGGTCATGTTTACGTAGCATGTCATGACGAGAAATTATAGATTTATCTTCTTCCAAAAATACCGCTCAATACTTCTAAAGAAGTATTCACTTCAATAATAAGGAATATGAATTCTAAATTGTACCAAAGACTCTCTAGAACATTCTGTATGCCATACCTTAAGTAAGGACCAGTAAGGATCTATAGTGGCAGAAATAACCTTAAATAAAAAGGATTCATTGCCAGCTCCAAATTTTTGATACCTACAGGCTTAGCCAAATCTTCAGAATCTTCTGGTCAGAGCCAGTCAGTAGTAAAAAGTCGTGGAAAATATGTCAAATAGGTCCCATAGAGTTACAAGTGCGACATCAAGAATGGACTTGGGACGACCACACTTTGCGAAGAGACAACAGCCACATTCCTAAACAGGCATTGTACTGGAAATGATGCCCCTCTCTGTGCATCCACTAAAAACGAATGTAGCTATCTATGTTGGTAAAAATATATAACATAAAGATATAAACCAAATCGAGTTTGTTGCCGGTTCTCCTCGATGACTGGGTTGTTTTCCGAACCGGTGTTAGCTTTGACCTTCATAAGCGCTTTCTCAGAGCCTACACTGAATAAATTATTTTTTGGTTTTGAAATCACCAAGGTATGCAGTAGCCATGGTCAACCCAAGCAGACCTGGCCAAGATCTTTATTCGCATAAGCTAATAAGATTGGGTCTACTTGGAGTATGCTGAAATGTGAAACCTCTAACAGAACTAGATGAAAAAGCACCGTGTCTACTCTCTGCCCCAAGAGTTTCGGATTATAGGATTACAAGAAAGAGAGAGAGATAGACAAAATAGGAAAAACAAAGAGAATAATATTTTGAGCTATGATTATGGTGAACGAAGGTAAAAAACATAAAATATTAAGTAAAATATATAGCTCACCTTCTCGATGCATAAAATGTAAATAACATGAACTAAAATGATAAAAATAATTGACCTCATTTTTTTATTACCGGCCATATATCAACTTATTCAAAGGTTGAACAATAATAAAAGAGAAGGTTTCCAAACAGCCGCCGTATTTATATTAAAATCTACAGGAAATTAAAAAAATAATTGAACAATTTCATACTGTTTGGCCACGATGAATATTTATTTTGGACAATTTTATGCAGCTGATATTCTGATTGGAAATTGATTTCCTCCGACCTTCCATATATTCCATATTCCATAGATCGATGTGATTGAAGAAAAATGTTGTGGAATTGACTGCCAATGAGAATTTTCGGCGAGAGAGAGCAGTCTGTCCTTTACGGTACGATAGTATAGAAACATGTTTTGACTAGAATAAAATCATTCGACAGTACTTTGGTAATTTCTTGAACGTAGATAAAGCTATTTAAAAAAATAACGCCATTTTTTTTCTCAATATTGGCACTATCTTTGGAGTAGTAAAAATGATGCCTGCTAAAAACAAAGCTCCTTAATCTTGACATTTAAAGGTCGCTCTGAGTATTTATATTTTCCTTATAAATAGCGCAGGATTTTTTTTCAAGATACTGTAACTTACAAACCCATAAACACACTCTTATAAACTCTTAAATTTATGTCATATTTAGATCTTTTTTGACCTTATAATGACATATAAGTCGACGAAAATGACATATAAATCGATGAACACCGGCTGCACGCACGAAAAAGCATGACTCATTGTCACGTTCAGTCTGAGTCGAGCGTGTAAGCGAGAGCGCGGAACAAACGATATAGAGGCGCTATTGGCCTAAGCGTTCGGCTTGTGACGCATCTATCTCTCTTCCGCTCTATCGGCCGATGCGTATTTTCTTATGACGTCATCACATAAAATTATCGTCCGGAAAACGACTTTACAGATAACCAATTTTTATTTTTAAACACAGATTGACACTGGTAAATTCTTTAGCGAAGCCAATTAATTAGCACTTTTTTATTAATTTATTTTTGGCAATCAATCTACTAGTAGATTATTACTGCCATTATGGAGTAGATAATGATATTACAAAGTTCCTGCCATCATTTCAATTTACTAAGAAGATGGGGGCCCTTGTGTTCGAAGTTTCCTAAGAGTTTTTATGGCAAGTCAGAATCCACGCTCCGCGGTATTATTTACAATCCAATTCACTTGTGCACCATAATCAAATTATATTACACTAGCCGACCCGTGCCCACTTCGTTGGGCGGTAATAGGCATTATCAAGCTACAACTTTTCTCTAGAACTCAATCATATATATCTCATAAATAAGGCAGCGTTCGTAAGAAACGTTTTCGTTCGACCATTTTTCTCCGACTCCCCAGATATTACCCCCTACAACCTCACAAACTTTACCTCTTTATAATATTATTATAGATAATATAATTAGTTAATAGCTTCTGCCCGCGATTTCGCACGCGTGGAATAGTTATTTTGGATTAAGACGCAGCGGAAGCTCTCAAAAGGAAAAAAGCCCCGATTTTAAAACATTTTTCATTGTAGCTCCGCTCCTATTGCCCTTAGCGTGATGATATATAGCTTATAACACTCACAAATAACGTGGCTTTCTATCGGTTTAGTAGTTCCTGAGATTACCCCCTACAACGTACACAAACTCACAAACTTTACCTCTTTATAATATTAGTATATAGATTATAGCCTCTGCCCACGACTTCGTCCACGTAGTAATAATTCTCTGGGCTAACACTGACACACAGCAGAAGCTCTAAAAAAAACATCTCGATTTTGAAACATTCTTCATCTGTGCTCCGCTCCTACTGGCCTTAGCGTGATGATGTATAGCCTATAACCATTCTCGATGAATGAGCTATATAAATCTGAAATAATTATTTAAATCGGACCAGTAGTTCCTGAGATTACCCCTTACAACGCCACAACGTCACAACGTCACAAACTCACAAACCCACAAACTCACAACGTCACAAACTTTACCTCTTTATAATATTAGTATAGATAAAACGTCACCAATATTATAAAATATAGAACCAAATAACGTAGGATTATGAATAAAATAAATTAATTTATATCCGCTAAGAATTTCTAATTAAAGTGATATTGAAAGATCGGTTAAATATGTCACGGGATATCATTGCGCTATTCATTTCCAAAATTTCAGAAGAGAAGAAAGAAAAGGAAGCAAAGAAAATAGAAGTCAACTTCACACACCGCTTGTCAAAATTGTACTATCAGCAACATTGTAATGGTTTCGTCAATAATTTCTCTTTTCTTACTGGTTTTTCTCGATTATCGAGTTGTTTGTCCGAACCGGTGGTAGTTTTCACGTACGTAAGCGCATTCTTGGGGTCTAAACTGGATAAAGTGTTTTTGATTTTGCATATTGCACGCGGGCTAAACCGAGTCGGGTCGTTAGTTCTGGTTAATATAGGTAAATTGTGCATTTATAGCTAATTGTACATAATACGTTGGAACGGATTATAAAATGAAAAAGATTTGTATCATTCCATTATTTCATTTTCCTTTAATTACATGTTATTTATGCAATTTAAGCACTAAATATTATATTTATTTTTGTTCTATACTGACTTTCGTCCGTGACTACGTATGCATGAAATCCTCATATTTAACTTACTTATACAACTTCGTAGATGACAAGTGATTAATTCATAATGGTAAGAGAAGTTTGAGTATGAATACTCACTCTTAAAGTGGTATTTTAGATTTTTTGGCTAGATTTTGGGATGTCATATAATGGATTTTATATTTTGTTCATAATCTTGTATTATTTAGCTCTATATTTTGTAATATTGGTGGTGTTTTGCGCAATATATATTGGTTGTTGTGCAAAAGTGGCGTGAATGGGAAACAATATTACGAAACTCAATATCACTGGAAAGTTCTAACAAGACGGGCACCATCTTGTTACTTCATTGAAATGGTTGCAAGAAACTTGTAATATCCATTACCAATACGATAATGACAGTAATGATCTGACTAGAAGATTTGTTAGCAAAAATAAAATAAAAAAAAGTGTGTATGTACTTATGTACACGCGTTAGAAGTTATACTTCTTTGGCGTAACAAGATAACAATCTGTTCAAAAATTTTATCTTTCGCCTTAATCTACGTTTGTAGAAAAAAACGACAAAAAAAAAAAAAAAAGCGACGAGCGTACCAACATGCGCGACTAATATCGAGGTTCAATTTCTATTTTGTTGGTAGCTTTTTTTTCGAGACTTAATGAGCGGTTAAGCAGACAGCTTCATACTGTTAATTTTGTGTCACAAAAATTAAAATTTCACTCTCATCATTTTTTCATAACGCGCCTAAAGAAGTATAACTTCAAAAATAACTCACGTAACAACTAATGTACCATTTGACAGAACTGAACGTGGCTTTCGAGTGTCTGTTACAAATACTAAAGATTCCGGACATACCGTAAACGATGGCGCTTCAAACTGGATTGTTTCCAATCTGTATTTGCACAGCGAAATCGAATAATTCTGCTGTTTGTTTTTACATTCCGCCTATACGATTTCCCGCGAGTCTGATTACACCTGATGTTACTCCATAGATTAAGTGACAGCAGACGCGGCACATCATACAATATTCGATCACAATCTTCATTGTAACATATCACTATCATTATAATAGTATAAAACAAAGTCCCCTACCGCGTCTGTCTGTCTGTTCACGATAAACTCAAAAACTACCGAACGGATTTTCATGCGGTTTTCACCTGTGGATAGAGTGATTCATGAGGAACGTTTTAGTGTATAATTTGTCAAGGATTTTTCATAATCAGGGCGGGACAACGTCTGCCGGGGCCGCTAGTTATATTATAAAACAAAGTCTTCTGCCACGTCCGTCTGTTTGCGATAAACTCAAAAACTACTGAACGGATTTTGATGCGGTTTTCACCTGTAAATAAAGTGGCTCATGAGGAAGGCTTAGGTATATTATTTGTCACGGTTTTTTTATTATTAGGGCGGGACAACGTCATCCGCCCGCTAGTATGAGATGAGACATAGGAAGGCTATTCCTTTGACATTAGACAAGTACTTTAAGCTACGTGTCGATTTTGTGTCCAAAATGATATAGGACTAACGTCCGCTTACAAAGCTGAGCGCTATCACTAAAATACAATCCCAACACTTTGCGTTGTGGAAAGGCATTTCTAAAGACCTAGCATAAAATGTAATTAAAGTTTATGTGGGGTCTTATTTAAAATGTATTTCGCCTACAAAATTTGTCTAAAATTTATATCTAACTACGTCTCTATTAAGTTACAATATAGAACTTAATAAAAACAAAATTCTTCCTGTCGCCATCTATTAAGGGGTCTCAATAAAATGGATAGCATATAAACCTAAAAAAAAAACAGGTTGTGTCGTAGAGGCGTAGAGACTTTTGTATTACAGGGAAAAATACAAAAAAAAGCCAACGTCACACGGAGTTCCCAGGCAGTCACACATCCGAGTACTGATCGTGCCCAACGTTGTTTAACTTAGGTGATCGAATGAAAACCGCGTGCTTTCAACACTCTATCCGACACAGTGTTTACCCCCATCACTTTTCGTCACACAAAAAAGTTACCGATCAGAATTTCAAAGCCCTTCTATAAGAAGTTTCACTTCAAAAACACTTTCATAATGACCGTTCAAATGATGTTGGAGTTTTTCGACCTCAGATATACCAAGATACATTTATATACCGGGTGACTGGTTGAACACTCGCAATATCCAAGGACTGTCCTTCCATGTGATCGTCCCTATGTAAACAAAGGCGCGTGGGTCTGAATATGATTTTTGTATTTCTCTAAGTAATTAAGTCAAATATGAAGCACATATTTTTTAATTGATTTAAAACGAGAATCGAGTACTGAAGCAATATTGCGAGTGTTCAATCAGTCACCCTGTATATTTCACGACAAATCTTACATTCTCCAAGACAAGCCTTGATGGCTCTGTGGTTAGTGTGATCGGACACCACATGGAATGACTTAGATTTGATTACTTACCATCTTGGACCACATCGCCTTTTAACATCAGGTGAGATTGTGCTCAAACGCCAAAACATATAAAGTATCAAGTATGTTTTAACTACACTCATCAAAAAAGTCTAAGCAACATGTACTAATTTAAATTTTAGGATGGTTCTTCACATTATAACGTTGTATTTTATTTTTAAAATAATATCTTTAGGGTTTTATGATGTAAAAATAACAGCTGTTGTCTTTATAAGTTCTTTTAATAACAGAAATAAACAATATTAGAATATACTGTAGAAACTAAGATACATAAGAAACTAAACTTTTTTCTTACAAAATGAAATTTCTAAAGAAAATGTATTTATTGTGAAAGAATAGAACAATTTAATACAAAGTATGGGCTCCTCTGCTATTTAGAACTTGTCGGCAACGATTATTCATTGAATTAATGAGACTGTTTATGTCATCTTGCGGTATTCGCTCCCAATGGAATTGTAGCAAATCCTTCAGCTGTTGGGTTGTTGTCGCTCCGTCCAAGCCCTTCAAACCACGTCTCTGGAGCATGTCCCATGTGTGCTCGATGGGGTTGAGATCTGGCGATTGTGCAGGCCAGGGCAATACCCGGATGTTCTCCGTTGCAAAGTATTCACTGGTTCGCCGAGCTGTATGTGAACGCGCATTGTCATGCATTAACCTAAAATCGGAGCCAAAGGTTTGTGCAAATGGGTAGACATAAGGTCTGAGAATATCCTCAAGGTAATTTTCAGCATTCATGTTTCCATTTACAAAAACGAGCTCAGTTCGCCTGTTCTTCATAATACCCGCCCATAACATAACTGTTGAGCCGCTGTATGGATGAACTTCCTGAACGCACCTGAGCCTTTCAGTATTTCCGGGCCGACGATACACTCGCACCCTTCTTGTATCAGGCTTAAACCCGAATCGCGACTCATCGGAAAACATAATTTTATCCCATTGTTCCTGGGTCCATGTTATGCGTTCTCTACACCATTCATATCGACGAGCGCGATTCCCGTGACGTATCGGTGGGCACCTGATTGGGCTTCGAGCTCGTAGGCCCTACTCATGCAGTCGATTTCGCACAGTTTGAGGACTTACATCAACACCACTTGAAATTTGTAGCCTCAAACTTATCTCTCGAGCGGTTAACATCGGCTGGCGTCTTGCAGTCAGTTGTATGTACCGGTCTTGCCGAGTGGTTGTACTCCTTTTACGGCCTGGATTCTGTTCAGCGGGTTCTCCTGTATTATTGTAGCGCTGCCAAAGACGAAAATGGCGTTTTTTTGAAGGGTGTAGTTTGTGGAAATTGGTTTTTTGTGTTAAATCAGGAAAATTGGGCTGGTTTGTTTTTTGTTTTGACATTTTTGTTTTTTTGTTGGCTAATAGACTAGATACACATATTATGTGTAAATGGCTCACCACTTTAAAATTGAAGAAAGTAATTTGAAAATAAATGTAAAATTCATTATATATTTGTTTAAAATACGCATAACAATAAAATTTTTTATAGCGGCAATTACAGCATTACAAGATACTAATTACAAGAATTTCTTTTCTCTGCATGTGGTAGTGTTTAAAATATGATGATGCACCGGAGGTATATAGGGTAGTAGCTGCTTCATGTTTATATTTTTGTAGTAATAGGTTGGATTTTGGTAAAAGGTAGGGCGATTTTTTAAATTTTAACGGTTTCAGGACGTAGAGGTAATAAATTGATAATTTTACTACTGTTGTTTTTGTTGTTTTTTTAATTCGCCAAAATACGGGCAAAGATACGGAGTCATACAGCCTTGTCGTATTTTTTCTCACAGGTTATGCGCTGTACATTTTCTAATACATTTCTCAAATTTTTTAATATCTATCTTTTAACTTACTAGTAGTGGAAACACGGAGGGGAAACAATGCAAATCGTCCGCGGGTGAAACCGCGGGACACAGCTAGTATAAAATAAATGAAAAATAACAAAACACTGGTCGGTATCCATCTGCTATGCCACCTACCTCTGTCAATTGGTCTTACACCACTTTCAAAATCAATGATTATGCAATTTCATTTACCGACCGATTTTAAGTTGTACAAAACATGGGATTTTTTTGAGAAATTAAACATGGACTAGTTATATATAAAAAAATTACATTAAATTAAGCATGAATTACGTGATAGCTCATTTTTCTCAAAAATGGACTTACACCACTTTCAAAATAAACGGTCCAAATAACACTTCTATGAATGCCAAAATGTCGAGATACCTGAGATTGATTACTTCCCGCTTGCAACATCCCTACAGCTCTTTGCATTTCATCTGCCATCAAATGACGTCGCTTCATGACGTAAAGAATATCTAACAATTCAATTTTGTCGCTAACTTTATTTAAATGGTTGGTAAAATTATAAAATCAAGACTAAACGTAGCAATTAAAACGCACTTAAATTCAAACAAATTCGCAGTCATTTGAATTTTATGAAAAAACAAAACATAATCAAATTTTTTTTACAACCAGCCAGTATGTCATCAATAACAAAAAAGTTTACTTACCTACGCACTTTGTTTGAGTAAATACTTAGAAATTAATTAATATAAATGGTAAAATTTGTAATATCACGCATGTTGCTTAGACTTTTTTGATGTGTGTATATCAATATATACAAGTTAAACTAATCGATTTCTATTAACTAACTTACATATGAGCCGAGTATAAGTTAAGCTAATATAATTAACGTCGCTTCAAGTTAGGACGTACGTTCTAATATAGATTAATAAGGGATTGCTTCGAGTAGGCACTACATATAATTCTAGTCTGATATGTACTTGTATATTTAATTCGTAGATATGATGCTATAGTTTATAAGATATAAATAATAAACATAGTAGATAGAAAAGAACGTCAGGAATAGAATAAATGCAGGATGGATGAAACGGCGAAAGGTCTGGGGTAGTTTGTGACCCACGAATGTTCTCGAAACTCAAGGGAAAGGTGTATAATACTGTAATAAGACATTATATGGATCTGAGTGCTAAGCTATGAAAGAGACGGACGAGAAATATTACATGTGGTAGAGATACGAATGTCAAGGTGGATGTGTGGTGTAACTAGAATGGATAAAATTATCCAATAGTATGTCAGAGGAAGACTAAAGACTAAAGAAGACGTTTACGTCAACGCTTTCTATAAACTATTTTAACATTAGATAATTAACCAGTCTACATGAATTATTATTATTTAGTAGTCTATGTGTCGTCCATAACTGTATGTAGTATATAGTTTGAAATATCTGAATTCAAATTACATACAACTATTGTCAGAATAGTGTGCGAAAACTTCACAAATTAGTCAACAATCATTCTTCGTCAACGGAGTACTAACTCAAATATAAAGTACGCAAGCAAACAATTTCAACATTTCTACCTACACGAAAATGTAAACAGTAAGGACTAGTGAGATTACGAGGGCGAGTAAGGCTTGTTACACACGGTCGGTATCCGTATAAACGGTATAACTATTGTGTATTGTCAGAATTTCTTTTTAATTCTTTTATTCTGCATATTCTTGGTTCGCACCTATGTTTTTGCTTTCGTTTGATTTATTATATACGTCAAAAATCGTTGTATCTTTGAGCAACTATTGGTTTTCTTTTACTTAATTAATGTTTGCGCCGCTTTATATATTTTAAATTTAACGCAATATGGTGATCAGATCGCGACATTTTCCATCCCGCTTCATCACCCCTTCCTATGGTGGCACATGCTTACGTTAGTAGCGCGTCGAACACGCCACGAGTTGTTACCGCGCCGCGTGCAAGAACAGTTTCAATTTTCGCCTGGTTGAGTGAGTAACAATAAAACGAATCGCTCCGCATATAGTGCGTGCCGACACACTTTATAAACAATAATTGTTGTGTGAGACCTTTTGAAACTAGACTTTAGTGTCCGTCAGTGTTGTGACGGAGAAAAAACAGTGGAGTACAACGAGAACAATCACCTAGCCGGCTAGCCACGTGGAAACTGCAACGCCACGAGATATGTGCCAAGTTTCCTTCCTAGCCTTGTCTCCATCGTGTATCTGATCGCAATATAGTTGAGTATAAAATATAGCATCCCCGAAAAAAAAGACCAATTAAATAGAAAGAACATCCCGCTTGGGGGGGTGAAAAAGGAAGGGCCAACAAAAAAAAAATGGAAAAAAAAGGAGGGGTATTTTGGGGGGAATTTGGAAAAATAAGAGTGGAATTTATATTTTATTTAAAATTTTGTTTAATTGGTTAAATAATGTAATAGGAAAAAAAGGGAAGGGGAAAGGGGAAAGGGAAAAAAAAAAAGGGGAAAAATGACAAAAAACCGGAAAAAAAAGAGGCCCATGTTAAATTCGCAGGAAACTTGTAATATCATTCATTACCTACTCGACAATGTCAGTAATAATCTACTACAAGCTTGGTTGCCAAAAATTAAAAAGAAAAACTATTGCACACTTTAGGACAGATTTTTTAATGAGATTATTGTCTTTATGGCGTTTGCATTTTGATCCTTTATGGGCATTTTAAGTCATAATTCACAATGTAATGGGCCGGCGATCGGTCAGTTATTGTAGGCATTAATGTAAATACTGTGAACGTGTAGTGCTTATGGTTACGAATTTACCTTCATTTTTTGGATCGAAAATTTCTTTAGGAACGTTTACCGGATTTTTTTGGCAAAAGATAAACTCCTGATTTCGCGTCATGACATGCTAGTAACATGACCGATCGTATTGCGCGGCCTGTGTACTGTTATATTAATATTTTGTATTGAGATTGTGCAGCTCATCATTTGTTTTATTGCTTAATGAACTGTATAGAAATGTATATAATTATCGTTCGGAGTGTCAATATATGTGAAAACTAGACTAATGATGTTAATATCAAATTACAGATTATGAAATTTAAATAAATTTAAATAAATTATTAATGAAAAATTCAAAAGAACACAATTATTTCATTGTTTTGAGTTTTCACTTCTGTCGGCAGTTCTTATGTCCCGATTTTTTTCCTACTTTATAGGTTTTAGCATTCGAACAGGACAAGGGCAGTTTGCAGGATATTTTATACATTGGTAGGACTCGACGCACAGGTACCAGAAACTGTGACCACGTGAAAGACTTGCGGTCACATTTCGCTCACGGTCACATTTCGGTCACGCTTTCGTCTGTCTGAAAAGGGCCTTATACTTTTAGGTTAATCCAGATATAGATATCAGAAAGGATACGACAGGAATATAAGAGCACAATGTAAATAATGAATAACTATTATTTTTCAAAATTGTAAGAAAAACGGTTTCCTTTATTATTTTGAGATTGTATTTATGTATTGTTATGTTACAGACTAGCTGTGCCTGCGACTTTGTTCACGTGGAACTTTATGTAAAAAACAGTGATTAATAAAGTCATCTGAATATATTAAGTCCATTTACTTATCTACTTTTCTCTCATACTTACGTCGCGTCGTCATTAAAATTACAATAACTTTTGATAGAGTGGACCGACTGTAATGAAACAAAGACTAAGTTATTCTCGAGGATATGATTTATGATTTTCTTGGTGAGGTTTTATCGTGAACCTAGTACTTTAGCAGTGATGCGTGTTCATACAAACAGACAGACAGATATTTCTAGAAATGATTAGAATATATTTTATCACTTTTTCCTAGATACCTGCAATAGTTTTTGCACGAAAATCGAAAAAGTACAGACACGTTCGATTTACATTTTTATTATATGTACAGATATAGATCTAGAATAAGCTGTATTAAATAAGTGTACACAGGACAACTAGATGTCACTACCGGTACATAATTACAATATTTTGTTATATTAAATTATTTTAAGTTTTGTCACAATGTTTTTCTTTACCGAAAGAACAGTCCTTCACAAGGATTCGAACCTACGGCAATAGATGCGATGCCCAAATACGCTAATCACCAAGCCATTAATGGCTTCGAAACTTAGTTTTGTTAAGGCTCGATTACAACCGGCATATAGTGAATTTATCTCTTGTATTAAAAATCGAAAAAGTAGAGAAACGTTAGATTCACATACTTATTATATGTATGCATAACAAACATATAGAGGTAATAAATTAAAACTGTGAAATTTTGAATTGAATCTGCATATGGCATGGTAGGGAATAATTTTCGATTCGCGTTAAACGTAAAATAAGTATGTATTTTTGTGTGAGTAAGTATGTATAATTGATTGAACGCAGTTCATTTGGGACTTCAGCTCCGTGAACCCCATATGATATAAGCTTCCAAATTAGAGCAACTGAACTTATTTTATGCAAAAAAAATAGAAAGTAAGCTATAATTATCCCACAAAAACATTTAGCTTCCCTTATAAAAAAACTGAACGATATTCTTAATGAATTTGCAGGCACCATATACATTAAAATAAGCATATTTTATATATCCTAACTCGTAAAAAGGCTTTTCTGTTAATTATACACATTGTTACTACGGAAAGGATTTGTTGTGACTGTACATTACCTGAAGTTAGTATTTTAAAACCGATAATTAGTTTTCGCTTTGCAGAAATTTTTTGTAGAAAGAGTTGATTCATGATCGCAACATGCGGCCATAATGATTCGGTCTTTTATTATGTTTTCAACTGTTGATGGTTATTCAACTCTCCATCTTCCTCTTTGTTCATATAATTAATATGGTCTAGTCATTTTCCAAAAGCTATAAAAAGAAAATTCTAAAGTTACTTAACTCTACAGTCACGCGTTTATTTGTTCGGGATAAGTTTTTAGTTGTTCGCATCACTGGTAAAAGCTTGTTAACCAGTATATTTAATCAAGCACCTGACAGTTCCCAAATGTTTTTGTGTTGATATATCTTCACTATAATTATAATTATGTTTTTCCTATATACAACTAGCAACAACCCGTGACTCCGTCTACGTTAAACGACAATATAGAAATAATAATATTTAAAACAAATTAGTTATCTGTAAAGTCGGTTTACGGACGATAATTTTGAACGCTTAGGTCGATCGCGCCTCTCTATCGTTTGTTCCGCGCTCTCGCTTGCACGCTCGGCTCAGGTGGAACGTGACATTGAGTCATGCTTTTTCATGCGTGCAGCTGGCATTCATCGATTTATAAAACGTTATCACGTCAATAAATACACTCTAGACTCATCTAGTGACGAGTTATGGTAAAAGAAATAGATTAAAAACATTTTACGTAACATAATTCATACATATGCTAATTTTCAAAATGATTGATTAAATGGCGTTCGAGTTTTTCCATCTTTAATACACTAAATGTATTGCTGATATTTATTATAAGCTTGAAAGGGCATTTACTCTCTGTATACAAATTTTAATTGAAATCGATTATGAATAAATTAAGATACAATTTTCTGGTATTTATTTTTTCGATTAGTGAGTTTGTTTTTTAAGAAACTTACAATTTTATACAATTGTACTTAACTTCAAATAGATACACCAAAATAGATTCTGAGTTATGGCATTACCAACGCCACAATAAAAAAAAACATTATTAATTTTAGTTAATCCTGTACAATAAGCGATATTTTTTATACTATTAAAAAACTAGAGAATCGTCCGTCTTTGGACACTGACAATCTTTTTCTTCCTCCTAACATTTTCCCGGCCTGGTGCCAGGGACCGCTTTCTTACTTCCTCCACTTTGCCCGGTCTTCGACATATTTTTGTGTGAGGTTATTCTCCTTTATGTTCGCCTTCACCACGTCCAGCCAGCGTTTTTTAGGCCTGCCCCGAGACCTTGGGCCTTGTACACTGAAAATATTTACCAAAAATCGATTGCAGGAGCGATGGGAAGTCTAAGAGTATACAATAGATTTGTTCCTATATCTTCGCGTGTGTATGTATGTATGTTTATTTCTAAAATCCTTTGCATAATATTATCCTTAACTATGGCCGCAAACTAGACAATGCCTGTCTCATCGAAGCTTAATACCTGATTACATTTTGACTTAACTGATGGTGGGTCGTATAAATTTAATACTTGGAGGAAATTGAATTTTAAGAAAATTAAAGTTAATAGAAAAAAGAAACAAAGAATAACTTTTGCGTCTATTTGAACGGTTATTTAACGCCAAATTACATACATTGTCATAAAGTATCACTACATATTATAAAACAAAGTCTTCTGCCACGTCTGTCTCTCTGTTCGCGATAAACTCAAAAACTACTGAAAGGATTTTCACCAATACATAAAGTGATTCATGGGGAAGGTTTAGGTATATAATTGGTGAAGGTTTTTTTGTAATCTGGGTGGGCCAACATCCGCCGCGCCTGCTAGTTTCCTTATAAACTATTATGATTTAAATAAAAAAGTCTCGGATTTCTATGATATTTAACATATCTATCTCGCTTACTACTTATTAAAACTATATCAGTGCGAGTTTCGCACTTTTTATAATCTATATGATAACGTTTATAATAGATATAGTCCTTTTAGATACCAAATACAACGCCCAAATTCGATTTTGGAATGTAAAGGTAGAAAAAATACAAAATGTAATAAACAACTCAGTTGAATTGACTAGAACGAGAAATTCAAGATATTTGAACCGAGGAGCTCGCAGCGGTCGACCAGGGACAATACAATAAAAACAAATTGCTCACTACAACGATATGGCACGTAGTAGGGACAAACGTTATGTTTGTGGACCTCACACACGACGAATAAAAGATGATCTATGTCGAGGGCAACCCTACGGCAATGTATATTGAGTCCAAACTTTACGAGGAATTTCTTTTCGAGTATAAAACAATTACACTAATTCTATTTATTTTTTTGCAATGAATCTTCTAGTAGACTATTACTGCCATTGTAGAGTAGGTATGATATTACAAATTTCTTATGATCATTTCTATGAACTAACAAGATGGTGGCCGCCTTGTTAGAACTTTCCAGGGAGTTTTTACGGCAAGTTAGAATCCATGCTCCGTGGTATTATTTTCCATACACTTATGCACAATAACCGAACTATATTACGTAAAATACCATCAATATGACAAAATACCGAGCCAAATAACACAAGATATATATATATATATATATATATAGATAATATATTACAAAACAAAATCCCCTACCTCGTCTGTGTGTCTGTTCACGATAAACTCAAAAACTACTGAACGGATTTTCATGAGGGTTTCGCCAGAAAATAAATTAATTCATGAGGAAAGTTTAGGTATCTACTTTGTCAAGGCTTTTTTATTGTCAGGGCGGGACAGCGTTCGCCGGGCCTGCTAGTTACGTATAAAATATAAAATCTACTACATGACATTCAAAGATACCGCGAAAAACTCCAAGTCTGAAATTCTTCATCCAAACGATATATTTGTCATGATTTTGTTCAACCCCTCCGCTGATTTTTTAATACTCAGATCTCAAAATGGTGGTTTACGTTTTAATTTTTTTTATTACACGATATCGTATATTAAAAATTTCATGGTTTAGTCAAAAATGTTCGTACAATTGAAAAATAATTTAAAAATACATCTATACATATAATAAGAATGTAACTCTAACGTGTCTGTACCTTTTCGATTTTCGTGAAAAAAATTGTTGCAGGTGTCTAGGAATGAGTATATAATAGGAATAAAATATGTTTCAATAATTTTTATATTTTCATAAAACATATCCTCGAGAGTAACTCAGTCTTTGTTTCATTAAAATCGGTACACTCTTTCAAAAATTATTATTATTTTAATGACGACGCGCCTTAAGTACGAGAGAAAAGTAGATAAGTAAATGAACTTAATACACTGAGATGATTTTATTAGTCATTGTTTTTTACAATAGGTTCCACGCAGACGGAGTCGCAGGCACAGCTAGTTTTACGTACAAATCTTGATTTTACAATACATTTTTTTTTTATTTTTCAAAGTTTTGTAGTAAAACGGCTATTTTTTAGATTTATGCTGCCAACAGTCTGCATGAGCTGTGCGTCATGATGTCTACATTCGTTTATATCGAGCTTAAACCTTTATGATTTTGGACGGTCCAGGGCATAATTAATTTTATATTTACGTCGATTATAAATGACTATTTGCTAATCTATAACGCGACAACCTGACATTTAGTGAAAAATTCGATAACGCATTTCAGCGGTTCAGGGGATACTCGACGAGGGTCTACGTTGGCGTGATAAAATATGGAAGTTCAGAATTCCTAAGCGGGGGTCCATGAAAACGTATCTGCTTTCGATAGCGAAGAACTAAAATGTTGGCTTGACTTCGCCTATTAATGTAGGCAGATAATATCTTTATCTTTAATCTGTAATAACTTACATATTCTATATTCAGTACAACGTGTCGAGACTTGCAAAAGTGACCTACTTGACATCCACTCACAGCACAACCAATGAACTAGTCAATTCTCACTTTTTTTTCTATTAATTCTTGGTTGGTTAACGTACTCAGCTGCAACGCAATCCATAGTTATATCTAATCTTCACATTTTTTGTCGTGTTTCCGGAATATGCTAGAAATGTAGCTGCGGGGGTCCACCGGAACCAGTAAAATTTTGAAAGTGGTCTATGAGAAAATATGTTTGGGGACCTCTGATTGAAACCAAATCTATACTAATATATCAAGCTGAAGAGTTTATTTGTTTGTTTGTTTGGTTGAAAGCGCTAATCTCAGGAACTACCAGTCCGATTTGAGAAAATCTTTCGGTTTTAGATAGCTCATTTATCGAGGAAGGCTTTAGGCTATATACCATCACGCTAAGACCAATAGGAGCGGAACACCAATGAAGAATGTTTCAAAATCGAGCACTTTTTTTCTTTTGAGAGATTTCGTTAGCGTTAGTTATTACATACGTTGCCATGGTAACGGGGTAAGTTTCTATCGCAAACATTTTCAAAGTTTATTTTGTTTTCCTATTCAAAAAGTTTATTATACTTTAGTTTTATTTCCATTTTTTTATTTATAAAGTTAATTATAAAATAAAAATAAAGTTTGTGTATACGTGTTGTATACGTGCTTGTGTATAGTACACGATTAAAATAACAACTTTTTTATGAATGGATGGTAACAAATGACCACAAAAAGTTTTTTTTATATTCTGTCTATATTTTTATATTATTATATTTTGTCTGTTTGTTTGTTCCGGGTAATCTCCAAATCGGCTGGTCCTATTTTAACGGGAATTTTACTGGCAGATAGGCGAAATTATAGCAGTTGACATATTCTATTTTATCTATGCGCGGTTTCGTCCGCGTTGCTATTTCCAAAATGGTTAGACCGATTTTCACGGGGTGTTCACTGGTAGATAGCAGACCTCATTAAAAGCAATTTAGGTTTTTTATTCGCCTTAGAATATCCGTACTGCTTGAACTGATTTTCACGGGACTTTCACTGGCAGATAACTCACCTTATAAGAAGTAACTTAGACTTTTTTATTTTGTTATATCCTACTATCTCCTAATCGGTTGGACCGACTTTCACGGGACTTTTGCGGGCAGATAACTAGCGAGCTCGGGAGACGTTGTCCCGCCCCGATAATAAAAAGAAAACCTTGACAAATTATACCTAAACCTTCCCCATGAATCGTTCTATCTACTGCTGAAAACGGCATGAAAATCCGATCTGTAGTTTTTGACTTTATAATATATAACGAATAGATAAACAGACAAACTAGAGGACTTTGTTTTTAATCGACTTCGAAAAAGGAGGTTACTATGTTCGGTTGTATATATATTTTTTTTATGTATGTTAATCGATATTTTCGTCAATTGTGAACCGATTTCAGTAATTCTTTTTTTATTTGAATTGGTACACTAGGTAGTGATGAACTGCTACCTGTGTATTCGTCCGTGTGAAATTGATTAAAAATATGTTACAACCGCATGAGACGTGTGCTTTACTGGCCTCCATGAATAAATATACATAATTGATAGTTATATATTTGTATGAATTATATCATATTTTTGGTCAATTTGACGGCCATATTTATTTATTCACCGCGTTTGCGTCTACATAACTCAGTGATTATAGCAACGTATAAGAATAACTTAAGTATATCGACAATATGCGCATATTATATCTATATAATAAAAGATTTAAGACATATTGTTCGATAATGTATAGCTTAAAATTTTCATTACTTTCTTATAAAGTGTTAGTGAGCACTGACTGTGGTATATAGTAGGTTGAAGTTTCAGGTATGTTGCTGATGATAAATCCCATCCCATTCAATACACTATTAGTATTCATATATCTAATGTACACGTTACATGTTACAGTAGATGGCGTGCGTGTCGTAGTTACAAATGTTTTTGAAAAAGCATTCCTGTAATTCCTGTAATGTAATGTACTCACAATTTTACATTTCTTTAACACATTTTAAAAAAGCGCGTGTGGAGCCGCGGGTAACAGCTAGTACTTTATAAAATTCAACATGAATTTGAAGATTTTATTAAAAGTTAATTGGTGTTTAGAAACAACTTATACACTACCGTGGCAAGTTTCACATACAAACCGGAGATTAACTAGGTTTAAACTATGATAATCGTCGATTAACAGTAACCTCCCGCGCCGGCGAACTTCGCTCCAGAACATTATTATTAGAAAACTTTCGTGCGAAGGTGATCACGTTGATATACAATGCCTGGATGTGACATTTAAGCGTACACAGAAAAAACCTCCAACTATTCACAAATTATTCGTCAAGAGAAAAATAGTTTCTTTGTAGCCTTATTTTCCTAGACGCAGCGAGTAGATGTAGGTCATGCAGTTTTACAGTGTTTTCTTCTTTAGATGTAGAAATAGTTAAAGAGGTAAGGATTAGTTGGTAGAAATTGACTGGCCAAGGTATTTCACTGGAAGCATAAATAAACGGAATATACTTTCATGGAATAAAAAAAATCATACGTTTACACACCAAGGAGTCTCCAATGTTTGTCTTAATTACTTAAAGTAATCCTAACTGGTGGTAATATTCTTGACGTTTGTATCCTCGCAGACCGTAACTGATTGAATTATATTAAAATAATGACTCGATTTAGTTACATATTTGTCGCTTCTTTGGTATACCATCAAGTTTATAGAAGCTACGTGTCAAAATCTTCACACAAACAATTTTTATTGTTGTGTGTAATTTTCAATCTGTATTGTAATTTTAGATTTGAATTTGTATTAAATACTAAAAGTAACTAATGTGTTGAATTAGATAAGGATTATTACCGTATTTACCAAAATAGCGTCATTGAAAACCAATTAATTTTTAATATTATTCAAAAGGTTAGGATAATTACTGTAGATTATCATTAGAAAATAGAAAATTTGGGGCTTTTCTATAGGCAATTTGATGTACAATACATTCATTTATCCAGCGTTATCAATGTAAGTATACAAAAACTCCTTACGACTTCATTACAATACGTCGACATTTCTCTATTTTATGTAGACATAATATACATGTATTATACCTATAAACCTTCCAGAACAAATTCTCCAAATGATAAATCGTATCAAAATTCGTTGCGTAGTTTAAAGATACTAAATGCGCAAAACTGCATCTTTTACATTTTTATTTGTCAACCAATCTTCTAGTACATTATTATTGCCATCACCGAGTGCGTAATGGTAATACAAGTTTCTAGCGATTATTTCAATGTTCTAACAATATCTAACAGGGCCACTGTTGTTAGAACTCTTCAGGGAGTTTTCCTGGCATCGCAAAATTCATGCTCCGTAGTATTATTCCTCATGCAATTCACTTGAGCACGATATCCGAACTATATTATGTAAAATGCCGCCTATATAACAAAATATAGTGTTAAATAACCCAAGTTTATGAACAAAATATTAAAAGTCACCAACAGAATAAGATCCCGTCAAAAAGTCTTGGTTGGTTTGGTAACTTTAGATTTTGATGTCTATTCCAGTGACTGTTGTTCTTCGTGTCTGTACAAGTCTAAGTAGGAACGCGAAACGCTTTAATCTCCGTCTTTATTATGTTCTAAAATTAACTATTTGTTAACGAGACGCTTCCGTATCCCGCTTTCCGACATCTTTGATGATGCTACGTGCTTAGAATATAAAGGTTTTTAGACTGAAACCGGGTATTATACTGACATTTTCTTGTATAATTTCTGCTCAAGGTGATACTAGGTAAGCAATTATACTTAGTTCAATTTAAATATTTATAATATATATATATATATATATATATATATATATATATATAGATTTGCATTTCGCATGTATTTGTGAGTTCCCATAATCCCTCTAAACTACAATACAATGATTTAAAGATAAAAAAATCATTATATTATATAAACTTTATCTTATCTTCTGTGACAAAACATCTAAATTTCTATGAAATAGTAATATACTTAAGAAAATGTCTTATTTTGTACACTAACACCAAATAGCTTTTAAATCATTAAACAAAGCGAAAATTAACTCAGTCTTTAGATTGTCCAATTTCATTGAAAAATATTTATCGCTTTTTAGTAGTGAAAGTGGAAAGAATATCTTGAAAAACGTTCAAAAGATAAAGGTATCTAGTATAAAAACCCTACAAAGTGAGCCGCATCATATACCAAGGTTTGCTAACAGTTCTCTTAATAGATCTCTCATTGTTATTGCCAATAGAGCACGTTCCGGACAAATGCTTGTCAATTTTGCGTTTCTTATCAGAAAAACAGTATCACTTAATTTCGTAGCGTGCGTTAATAACCGAAACCTTAGATCCTATAATATAACACTTAAAGCTTCGAAAGGAAATAGATGACAGAACAAATAATTTTCAATTTTCATAAAACAAATAATATTTCCATCGTCTATTTCGCCTTGCTTTCCTGTTTAACATTGTAAGGTTTCATTCGGATCAAAAACCGTTTTATGAACGCTTTCTATTGTGAAAGAACGTTGATTATAATATTTTCCAACGTCGAGATTGTGAAATGCTTCTGAAAACAAAGTTAACTTCAAAGAAACCTTGATATTTTGTGTTTTTAAACTTAATAGGTTTTAGAATTTGACCACAATCATATCTGATGTTAAGTAACGATGTGATGGACCTAGAGAGGACTGGCTCTAGAGTGCAGCTGCCGGTACACACTAACGGATGCTTGGCAGATTTACACCTTAGGTAGCTAGCCAGGCGGACTTAAAAACCCTACCACCATGTTACGGCTTCATCACGATGTATTCCTTCATCGGGAGCTCCAACTCAGCCAGGCCAGGCACCTGTTGGTGCGTTCCGGCAGCTGCATTTGAGAAGCAACCTCTTCTAAGCTTGCCAAGTTTGCCACTTTAGACCACGTCGTCATGTAATATCAAATAAGATCGTGGTCAAACGTTAAAAGCATGCAAACAAGTACACTCAATTAGCGTTCCAAAGTCTTAAGCGTGAGATAAAACGTAAAATATATATTTATATAAAGATATATATAAATAATATGTGCTTTAAAAAACAATAATGACAACCAATCAAAAAAGAAAAGGTACTATAAAACAAAGACGTAGTATTGTTGTGATCATGTCTTAATGTAACCGAAATCTTTTATTTACGCCCTGGTTTTTGTAACTCGGACACAATTTACACAGTCTAAAAAATGATATTATATGTAAAAGGTGTAGATACGTTACCTACATGATATTCTGACAAAAGAAATGGCAAGAAAACAAACACATAGGTAAAGTAATATTGTAACGCCACATTGTCTTAGATAAAATGTGGAAGTAAGATGGCATATTCTCAATATCGGTGGTAAAAAATAGTTAGGTATATGTTGCTTAGTCACGGGTGGACTGGAAGCAGACGTCAAGAATAAGCTAGTTAGCCAAGTTTTAACAAGGCGCTGTTGAAACGCTTATGACGTATCTACTACAGCTTTTTAGTTATAATATCATTGAGTGACTGTATTTAACAAAGAACACAACTAAAAACAGTTGATTCACACAGTCTTTTATGAAAATTAATTTTAGACATTTCACGGAAACCTTTTGACACCTCGCCTGATTGACCCAAATCTCAAAATGGCAGATCTTGTTTTTTTTTTATTTCACGCCATCGTATATTGTAAATTTCATGGTATAGTAACATAAAAGTTCGTATAAGTGAATAATTAATTTAAAAACATATTTTACACAAAAATTATGATTTTACAATAAATAATTTTATTATTTTTCAAAGTTTTGTAATAAATCTGGTATTTTTTAAGCTTATGTAGCTAACAGCCCGTTGACCTGTGCCTCGTTAGATCTACATTCCTTCGTATGAAGCTTAAACCCTATGGTTTTGTACAGTCTAGGGTTTAATGTGTAAATCGACATTTAAAGTAATATAGGTCGTTTCAGCAACAATTAAGTTCATAACTTCATGAAATATTAGACATTAATTAGAACGTTGGAAAGAATAACTAATTTAAACGCGGACAAAGCACGAACTCGTTAAAAGTTTCTTAAATTTCCTCGCCAGCCTCACTCTCTTTCTTTCAACTTACTTGGTTTTTTTTTGTATAATTTATTTTTTATTTTATACAGTCACGAGTTAATGCACGACCACAGTCATAATTTTGTGCTCCGTATTTATAATATCAGTTCGCCGTAAGATACTCGTATTTACGAAAGAAAACCAAACTATCGCTTAGTATTTGAAAACTATATTTACACCCATTTTTTAATCAAATGTAGTTTTTAGTACAATTATTCTTATACACAAAAAGAAAAGTGGAAAAGAGAAAACGATTTGTGAAGTAAGTATTCTACACCTTACACTACTTTATTATAAGCTTCTAGTTTTTGTCGTCTTGCCGCTTTGATGTTCAGAACATAATTGTCATGTGCAGCACTGTAGCTCGCTTATATATCTGATAAAAGCGGGGAATGGAAATCTCTGGAATATAATTAGAGTACGATTTAGGATACCAACAACGCTTAAGGAAATAATAAAGTTTAAAGCATGATATTTTTGAAGTGAAAACTTCTTTAGGTGCGTTGAGCTGTATTTTGGCAGGAAATAAATTTATAATTTCGCATCATGACACGCTACGTAAACATGACCGGCCGTATTGCGCTTGTTCGGCTTGCGTCAGACTAGCGACGCGTAGTATGAGGCCTATGGACATGTAATATTGATATTTAGCAGTTCATCATACGTTTGATTGATTAACAGGCTGTATAAAAACGTATATAATTATTGCTCCGAGTGCCAATAAATATGAAAACCACACTAATGTTAAATTTCAATAAAAAAATTCAGAAATTTAAATATTGTCATTTACACTATAATTAATATGAAAATTCAAAAGAGAACACATCTATTTCGTTATTTTAAGTTTTCACTTCTGTCGGCAGTCCTAGTCAGTGACTCTACTTTTTTTAAAAATTAAACTTATCTGTTTGTATACAATTTTCGAAGCGATGAGGTTTTTCAGTGTGTTCAGGTCCCGCGCACAAATATGTCACTCCGCTGCTTTATCTTTTACTGCGAGTTTATTCAGATACTTAAGGTTCGGAAATAATGAGTTTTTGGATAGGTCGTAATTTTATGAAAATGTATGTCATTTCAACCAATGGCCTAACACTAGTAAACTTCGGTTCGAATACTTCCACTAATATAGTATACATTATTTCGATAACCTACTAACTAGAGATACCATGAACATCATCATGAAACGGATATACAAAAACGATGTGATGAATCCTAAAAAAAACTACACCTACGTCGCAAGTCCTAAACGCAATTCAAACAGTACTACGAAACTCTTTTTTTTAATATTAACTTCAGATGTTATAAAAATCAAGGCATAAATTGTTTATTTGATATTTCTGCTACTTCCATCTGGAACTTATTGGCAGTTTTCATATCTACGTAAAACAAAGGCGTTTGACGATATTATTCGACGAGTACTTGATAAAGTGGAATCTGAAACAGATAATACAAAGAACAGAAATAAATAAAATTTACTAACGGAACCATTATAAAAAAGATTGATCGAACACATAGATATGGTTAAGAAGAGAGAAAGAAAGGGGGACAGAAAGAAAGAAAGCAGAAAGGAAAGATAGAGAGAAAGAAATAAAGAAAGAATGAAACATATAGTATAATCAAACTTTCTTAGTTCTAGCTACACGTGATAGTAGTGAAAATAAAGCGTAAAGCCTTTAGAACGAAGTATAAATTACACAACACTTTTTTCTCGTTAATACGGGTTCTCAGCATCCCGATTCTAGTACCTTTTTTTTGCACGTATTAAACAAATTTTTTCGTTAACACATAAACTACTACACATACATAAACGCTTTATTTTACTAGCCATGTCAATCATCGTTGGTTTACAACTAATAAGATAGGTGCTTGGTGTGTTTAGTAAATGAGCCCAAAATTTCCCAGAGACATCGACCAAGAATAATGGAACACGTGTTCTTGGCAATTAACAATAACAAAGGCAGGGCTGTTCACGACCTCGGCTGTCGTTCTTAGAAATTACGGCACCTCAGAGATTTAATCAGAGCCTTATGTAAACTAATAAGGTAATACTTACAGTATATATTTACTGAAGCCTAAATTATGAATATATTTGAGTCGTTACTTTTGTGAATAAGGTTAATCCTAGTTTAATGGTTCCTAATATTTTACGTTATTTTTCAAGATCTTCAAATTTTGTACGTGCAAAATATTAAGCTCATAAACAAAACCAAAAACCTTATGAACGGCAAAATTTATACACCTATAAATCGGATTTAGCTAACTTTGAAGTGTAATGACTCATTTGTTCGTCCTAGAGAATGACTGTTAAATGCATGAATGAATGCTATAAAGAACGTTTTAAGGTACCTTTTTTTTCTCTCCTCCATCCGCCGGACCTGTGCAATGTGAAGATGGGCCCTCCTACCCACTTTCCCGAGGCCCGCCTACGGTGGCGGCAGGAAACGGCCGGTGTGTACGCGTAAACTGCTTACTCCTCTTGCCGGTCTCTGTTCGCGGAGAGGGTCTTCCTCGTGGATTCACTCCGCCGTCTCCTTCTGCGAGGAGGTCTTCCATAACAATATTTCATACATCCTCGCTGCCGAGCATGGCTTTCACGACGCTCGGCAGCGAGAGATCACGATCCACCGCCGCCGCCAGAGTGCGGCGTTGCTCCTCCCACGCAGCACACTCATATAGTGTGTTGCTCGGTGTCCGGTTCAACGCCGCACTAGTGGCATATGGCAATTGGCTCCCTGCGTGCTATCCGGTGCAGGTACCAACCGAAGCACCCGTGCCCGGTCAGCACCTGCACCAGACGAAATGTCACGGAGCCCCACATCTTCTGTTCACACCAATCCGACAGGTAGTTCTACCTTACCGCGCGTCCGCCAGGTCTTATCTCCACCTCTCCATCCTGACTCCCCTTTCCATTTCTTACCTCTGTTTCCCCGGGAGCTAAAGACTCCCCCACCCGTTTCTTAACTGCCGTATACTTATATACGGCGGCGAGCACCTTCACCTCCAGCTTGGAGGGAATCCCTGAGCCGGCCAATATTATGGTGGTCGCCGAGGACACCGTTCGGTTGCCTCGTATCGCAGCTCGCAGTGTACGAATATTGGTGACATTGAGAGTGTCCAACCATAAAGGTGCTAACATGCATGCATGTAATTTATATAGTTGCATATCTTGTCTAGTATTGATTTACCCTTATCATTCCTATTTTCCAATTATGAACCTAAGATTAAAAATGCAATCCGAAAAAAAGTTTCACTTGCGACGTAGTTTCAAAAAATTACACAATTTATTATCCTTAAGCTGTTTCAATGTTATAGATATAATAAAATTCGTATTCATACACAAATTACATTCTGAACAACCATGTTCAGAACAGTCAAAAAATTTGTCGATGACTGCACATTTGTTTTTACACAAGGTAACACCTACATTAATTAAATATAAAATATGAAGAATTATAAGTATACTACACTTTGATATAACAATACTTGGATACATAATTAGTCAAGGATACTGGATCACGTTGAGTATTTAGGAGTATAAGGAATGGGGAATTAATTATAACGGAATGGAATGTTAATTCGTCTAATTAATGTCGTATTAGCGGTGATGGATCGTATAACTTTGTTAATACGGTTTGCTGTGCGAATTATCGTAGTCATTTGCAACATCTTCTGTATATACATATATTATAATAAGAATGTAAATGTAGCGTGTCTGTGCTTTTTAGCTTTGTGAAAAAAAATGTTGCAGGTGTCTAGGAATAACTAATAAAATACATTTGAATCACGTTCACAAATGTCTGTCTGTCTATCTATCTGTCTGTTTGCTTGACAAAGTACTACGTTCACGATAAAACAAGTAACAATTAGTCTTTGGTTCATTAAAATCGGTCTATTCTATTAAAAGTTATTGTAATTTTAATGACGACGCGACTTAAGTACGAGAGATAAGTCAATTTTTACATTTATTTCCACGCGGACGTAATCGCGGGCATAGCTAGTCTTTAATATAGGTGACCTTTATAAATCACTCTAATATTATAAATGCGAATATGAGTTTGTTTGATACACTCTTTATGCTTTAACTTCTTAACAGGAGTACAGGTCAAATCTACAATAACACGTGTGAAGCCGCGAGCAAAGCTGGTGAATACATAAGAAATTGATTTAAAAAATATGGTGATAATATACACAATATATCAAACAAAATTATTATAAACGAATTAAGTAAGTGCACACAGAACAATTAGATGTCACTACTGGGCCATAATTACAATATTTTGTTATATAAAATTATTTTAAGTTTCGCCACAATGTTTTTCTTTACCGAAAGCTCACTCATTCGCAAGGATTGGAACGTACGGATATGGATGCGATGCCTAAACACGCTGACCAATGATCCATCATCGTTCTAAAATCTTGTTTGACTAAGGTTCGGTTATGACCGGTTGGTACATGTTACCTCGTTGACGGAGAACCGGAGGGAGGAGATGGCGATTTGCCTGCCTCCTCCCGCCACCGTAGCCGGACCTGAGGGGATCCATCACCTCATTGCACAGTAAATTTATAGAGGAGAAGGAGAAAGTATTTATTTTATATAAAAATTATAAGAAAATAAAATAATAAAAATAGAGAATATATTATAAAAAAAAAAAAAAAAAGGACTAGCATAGTTCAATCCCTTGCCTCCCCAACAATACGGTCTGATGGTACCCCGTGGGGTTTTAGTTTGTGCTAGTCGAACATAACCCACTCTATCCCCCGAGTGGGTGGCGTATCCAAAAGAGATTTCCCCACGTTAATAAAAAAAAAAGGGGCCTTATTTAGAATATGTTCGTATTTTTCTTCAGGATAGTCTTGAATAGGTTATATATACATAAAAATCGTGCCAAATTGCAGTTCTTAATTTTAAAATTAACCCGGTACGCACAACAGTCAAAGTTTTAAATGGAAATAACATAGGAAAAGTTCTGTTATTACTTTGTTTTTTTTTTTAAGTCATGAACTAATGAACGGATTAATTGGATTATATCGACACGTGAATATTCTTGTAGCATACAATTTGACACGATTTTTTTAATATATTTGAAACCCATTTAGGAGTATCCTGAAGAAAATTTTGAACATACCTTAAACAAGGACAGACTAATATATACATTCCAACCAACCAACCAAAATATGTACAACATTCAAAATATATATAATTTGAAATGTTAAATGAAGCTGATATCTAGCAAATTCTTCTATGGTTTTGCTCTCATGAAATACGTAATCAAAGTGCCCCTGGAATAAAAAGCGAAATTACAAAAAGTACAATAATATTTGAATGTAAAGTTAAAAATTTATTTATTACATCGTCCATTGTTACCTTCCGAGGCGTTCAATTTCAATACTGAATTAAAAGGGCCGTGATTTCTACTTTTAATTACTTTCTTAATAGTCTATTCAGATGACGGGCGTCCGGTGACTTTCAAAATTATATTTGGGAATCAACATTTAGAATCGACTGGATTGGCTTGGAATGGAATGTCATATAATGTTTTTTTTTATATTTATTCATAATTATATGTTATTTGGCTCTATATGTTGTAGTTTTGTCCACAAGTGATGTAGGTGCGGAATAATACGACAAAGCATGGATTCTTACTTGTCACCAGCACTCCCTGGAAAGTTCTAACAAGGCAGCCACCATTTTGTTAGTTCATTGAAATAATCACAAGAAACCTGTAATATCATTACCTACTCGATAATGGCAGTAATAATCTACTAGAAAATTGATTGCCAAAAAAAAGCAGGCTTCGAAAAGGAGGAGGTTATATGTACGGCTGTGTGTATTTTTATATGTATATGTTAATCGAACAACACAAACTCTACCACTAAAAAAACACAGGAAGAAAGAAATAAAAAAAAAATAAACAGAAAAAACGAAAAAAAATATCTTCCTCAATTATGAACAGATATTAATTATTATTTTTTTATTTAGAATCGGTTATATTCGTGGATGGTCCCATTTAAGTATGAAGAAAATATTTAACTTTTATTCCATATTTGTAGTAGGTAAAAAATATGTATACTATATTATACATGAGACGCGAGAGTAGACCTAAACTTGGTACGTAGCTGCCCGTACCGCACATACTGCCCGCTAAACGTACACATACCAATTTTAATTGCTTTTAATTGATTTTGGTTGTACAATATAAGTTCTATGATATAATATCGAGTTATATTTATATATTCTTATTCTAGAAACGGGGCTACGCATGCCTTAGTCCTGTATCTCTGCGAGCAGCACTGATCTATTGTGATCAAGAGAGAATGGATATAATAAAAATCTTTTCCAATTGTAAATTATGAAAACGTTTTTAACTTGAATATTACGAAATTTAATCCTTCTATAACAGTATCGAAATGAAAATTTCCAATTATAATAAAAGCAAAGACTCATTTCGTACAAGAAACAATACTCCCCCATAAAGCTGTTATGCCGGACGGTGAATTAATGTTCGAATTACTCGGCAATTACTTGAACGGGATACACAGCCGTGGAACACAGGGTCGGATTAAGGAACATTACAGAAAAATAAAAAAGTTTATTGCTACTTCTAATCTGTTATCGCAAATACCTAAAAGGACCCGGGATGGTCTGATTCAACCCTCAATCCGGTATTTCCATGCCCCCATACAAGGCAAACCACTAAACTGGCTATTATTGTTCGTCCTTATGGTGCACCGTCACATACAATTGCATACATTTAGCGCAGAGATGTGTATTGTTCGATTAGAATGCCAATGATTACACACAAAAGAAGAATCCTGCAGCGCTTAGTCCCATTACAAGTTAAGACAGAAACTGACCGTTGTAAACTGGTCAGAGCCCGGTATCCACGCACATATGAAAAATATGAAATTACCCGGACATAATCAGATTTAAAAAGTAACTTTGAATGTCAAAAATCCCGTTGCCACAGACATTTAGTCGAATGAGCAAAAAACTCGAGCTTATTATCATTTTTAAGTGGGTTTATTATAATACTAGCTCTGCCCGCGACTTCGTCCGCGTGGAACCTTATGTAAAAAACAGTAATTAATAAAGTCATCTGAATGTATTAAGTCCATTTACTTATCTACTTTTCCCTTGTACTTGCGCCACGTCGTCATTAAAATTATAATAACTTTTAGTAGAGTGAACCGATTTTAATTAAATAAAAACTAAGTTATTCTCGACAATATACTTTATGATTTTCTTGGTGTGGTTTTATTTTGAACCCAGTACTTTAGCAGTGATGCGTGTTCATACAAACAAACAGACAGACAGACATTTCTAAAAATGATTGAAATGTATTTTATTACTTACTAGCTGACCCGTGGAACTTCGTCTGCATCAAATCGGTTATCACCGGTTTCAATTGTATTTTTAAACGCGAAAAATTTTAATAAACCTAAAACCCGATTGCAGCCACAAATACCGTTTCCAATTATAAATCCAAACTATCAAGGGACTCACTCAAACATATACCCAGATGGTATGTGAAAAATCTTTTAAAATAAGCCTACAACCCGTTCGTAGCATCAGCTACCGGATTCAATTAAAATAAAAACTATACATATATTGGCGGTAATGTAAAAAAAGTTTGAGAGGTCTATGGTTCCCTTTCTAACGAAGTTCCTTTCCCTTTTTTGTAGACGTTTATTATACAGTCAGTATAGTTTACATTATAAAATATCAAGTAGATAAAGTTAAATTGTAAATTAAACGATAAAATATTTTCATAAAATAAATAATGATAAATGAAACACTGAATAATATCATAATTATTTTCAACTTGTATTAAAACTTTTTCACACTCCATTGTATTGAAGAAAAATATAAATATTAAAAAGATATGATCACGACGCGTCAACTGTCACTTGCCTGTAACTATTCGTCTAAGAGCTAGCAACGGTTTCGATAAAGAATTTCAATAAGCCAGTTTTTTATATATCTTTATGTTCTTCCAAATAGCGTGCGGGTTACCTGGCTGCCGCTAAACGTTGCGTTTATTAGTGCATATCGCACCTTTACAGGCAAAATATTGATTTTTATATAATTTTAGAATGTTTTGTTTTTCACTAACTTTAAAACATTACTAAAACATAAAATTATTATTGTCAGACAGCTTTGTTATTAACAATAATGTGCCCGATGCAATTTTTTGTAAATAAAAAAAGTATGTTCAAACCATGTTAAGATAGCTGTAATTTTAAAATTATTTTATTTAGACATAAAAGAGGGTAAACTTGGCTATATAAAGATAGCGATAATTGTTGTAGCGCCTGTTATAGACGCATGTATTCAAGATGGCGTCAGTCCCAAGCCATAGGTGTACGTTTATCGTTGTTTTTCATTGTTTACGGTGAAATCTCAATATCATAATGGTTAATAAAATGAAATATGTTCTTTGCAATGGAAAAAATAATTTGGTTTGAAATGTATTATTTTATTTCTAAAGAATATATTTGGACACATTATTGTCAATAACAAAATTGTATGGTAGTGATAAATTCATGTTTTTAATAGCGTTTAAAAGTTACTGAAAAAAAATGTTCCTAAAATTATTTATAAATCAAAATTTTTACCTATAAAGGTGTGATGCGCATTAAAAAACAAACCGTTAAACGGCTACCAGGTATCCTGAATCCTGTTTGGAAAGGCATAATGTATCTTCATATTAAAGAACCAGCTTTTCTAAAATTCTCGTTCTTCCAAAGTTGCTGGCTCTTGTACTAAGGTGTCGCAAAAAAGTCTAGTTACATTAACTACAAATTTTTGTCTTTCGTTATCCTGGAGAACCCCTTTCGTTTTATGGGGCAAATAGTATGCTAGATGTAACCTTGTAATATTAGTTATCACTATGTCAAGTTTCGTCAAAATTGGTTCAGTACTTTCTGAGTGATAAGTGCTCACAAGGACAGACAGACAGACAGACATAAATTGTAAAAGGATTATTTTTGGCTTCTATATCGACAACAAAGTCTATTCCGACCAAAATTTTCAAAAAATATTTAATGTCCAGATTTGGCTTTGTTACAGTTTTATTATAGTATGGATAGATTAGTCAGACCTTTTTATAATATTAGTATTGATAAATAGACAAATTAAAAAGCAGTATAATTCTTGTAAAAATAATAACAGTGCATGAAAAAATCTTATAAATATGCTAATCTACTGACTGTATATAGTATAACGATATAGAGAATATATTTACATTTTTTTATACTTTTGGTGACACCAATATACTTTTGGTAATACTTTTGGGTCACCTGATGGTAAGTGATCACCGACGCCCATGGACATCTGCGACACGAGGGGAATCACGGATGCCGGCCTCTGAGAAAGGAGTAGGCTCGTTTCGTGAAAATTGCAAATTATATCGATCGGGAAACACCACCGCTGGGAGTTTATTAGATCAACCGATACAGATGGCAAAAATGCAGGTGAGAATTGAATCTATAGAAATCTATGGTCGCCGTTGTTCTTGGATTGTACGGTGCTTACCATCAGGCAAAGTATCATGGCCTTGCTGTGTTACTATAACATAACAAAACAGGCTGTATCGTAAATACACACGATAGGAGTGAAACTTTTGAATTACAGGGAAACATTTTAATTAAAAAAATACAACAAAAAGCCAATATCACCTGGTGTTCCCAGGCGGTCATCCATCCAAATACTGACGGCGCCCAACTTTGCTTAACTTTAGTGTTCGAACCGGTGTTTTCAATACTCTACCCTACACAGTGTTTACCCCCAACACTATTCGTCACACAAATACGTTGCCGATCAGTATTTCAAAGCCCTTAAGAATTTTCACTTCTAAATATTTAAAGG